>JAQQBR010001832.1:8863855-8896762 GCA_030347285.1 Microctonus hyperodae | reverse complement strand
AATTAACAGTGCGTTAATACAATTGCTGCTGTGTAAAATTTAAAACAGGGTTTCAGCCTGTTGGTGTCTGTGAATAATTCAATTTTTTATCTGCAATTTTGAGCTTCTGTCGAAGTTCTCCCACAACTTCCTTTAATGTCATAACTTTTTTTTCTAAACGTTGTAATTTTCGTGTTTGTAATTTAATTATTGCATCTTTTTTCTTGACGGCTTTTTGACATTCAATTAATTTTTTTTGTGCTAATGTTGGTGGATCCATGTAACTGTGATCATGTTCCACCATTGCTCCAGCTTTATGTTGAGTGGTATTATTTGTTTCAATGAATTCTGGTATACTCGTTTCAAAGTCCATAGGGACTGATAATGTTTGTTCCATTTCTTCTGTTTTCCAAAATTGACATAAAATCAAATTATAAAATTCATTTATTCATAAATATTGAATTAATATGTTCAAGTAAATATGCGTGGTACGTACCATTTAATGAAAATATACAATCTTCTCCAGTGATAATTCTACTATCATCAATATTGCAGGACGGATCGATTTCTGTTGTGTAAGCAAAAAAAGTATTAATAAAAAAGTTGAGATATTCATTCCGAATTACTTATAATAAATAAAAATTATACCTAAAAGTATACAGCCATTTTTTTCTGCTTCATTTTCTTTATTTGTTTTGTTCGATTCAAAGTTTATAAATTCTCTCATTTCATCAAAATTATTTGTATCAACAGTTTGATTTATATCATCACAAAATTCAGTATCAATTACATTTTCTTGAATGGATTCAACAGCATTTTGTATTGCTATTGCATCGCTATCAACTTCTTCATTCACTGATTCCATTCTCGTCATTGTATCTGTAAAAACAAATAATATAATTAAATAAATTAGTAAAAAACATTTTCAAGTGATTGAAAATAAATTATAAAAATTATACTTTGTTTATTACCTTCTGTAACAATTTGATTTGTATTAAAAATTGTTGGCACACTGCCTTTTTTCAAAATTGGATATTTTTCTTTTACTACCCTCAAACAATTTGATTCAAAGTGCGTAGAACATAAATAACTATCGCTACTTGGATTCCAATCCTCTTTGCCCATATTTTGCAGCCATCTTTTAAGAATCCGGGGATGATCCAATGGAAATCTGTGCATATAATTAACAATAAATAATTTGATTTTAAAATAAAATCCCCTTGTCAAATTATAAAATTTTATCCACCGAAAAAATGATAGGCCGGATTTATATAATTTTTTTCTCTTGCAATAAGCACACAACGATCGAGCTTCACCAAACTTTGTTGGAATACTATTTGGTTGTAAATGCACTCGAAATCCAGTTCTATCAAAGCAATCTTCAGTAAAATGATCTGAGCATAATAAACTGTCCTTACTGGGTTGCCAATTTTTAAGTGGAAAATTATTCAACCATTGTTCCAAACGATTTGAATTATTCAATGGAAATCTAGAAATAATTAATTAAACATTATAAATAAATACAAATGTATAAATATAATTATATTTATTAACATATACGCACATGCGTTATTATGAAAAGAAAAATTATCTCACTCAAATAAATAATCCATCATCAGCCAGAAAACTATTTTAATGATTGCAAAATGATTTCAAATAAAAGGCCTAAAAATGAAATAAGAAAATTTTACAAATTATTACTTACATCTAAATTAAGTTTTCACGAAAATATACAATACTACTTATATAAGTTGTGAAATTGAGAATGCAGTATTATCGAATGAGGTGTGCAGAAACAAAAAAAAATGAGTGAAAAATAACCTCGAAATCGAGGTCATCAAACCAACTCACTTATGAAATGTTCGTCCTGATTTTTTGCTCTTTATAATATGACAAAAACAACATCGTCCCATGATTTATTAATTTATTGACGATGATATTTTTTTATTTATACTTTACGAATTCTCTTGCTGAATCTTCCTTTCGTCCTTTGCGAATATGTAATCCTGTATGTATAGATAAATATACATATATTAATTATTGTATATGTACAAAATTATTAATGTTTTTTGGCGTGATATGTTAACAAAATTTTTTCCCTTGTACCTGTTTAGGAAGAAAAAATAATAATTAGAAATGTCCCATAAATTATTCGCAGAAAAACCAAATCAATAATTATTTCGAAAGATTACAAAACTATTTCTTTTATATATATATATATAAATATATACTTATACATATGAGTTAACCAAACAAATAGAATTTTTTATTATAATATATATTCTTAATCTATTTTTACTATAGTATATTCACCCTAATTTCATTATAATAGTTGATATTAATGAGCAATGCAGTGAAAAGTTTTCTCGGCAATTGAATTATTTATATTCTTGTATATAATGTATAAATAATTATATGCATGTTATTGACAAATATTTCGCGCGTTTTTCTCTCCATCAATATAAAATAATGGCGGCGATTGCGCGCGCACTCATTATCGAAAGCAAGTGTTGCCAACTTGTAATTTAAAAATCCGAAAATTCACAAGCATTTTTTTCCCCTGGCGACGCTGTTTAGATAATGACAGAAAAAAGTTTGGTTAGAATACCGGAATACAACGATTTATTTTTCACAATTGATAATTAACAAATAAACAAAAAAATTTACACCGGACGTAGTGAATGCACGAAGATTAATTTTTTAATAATATTTGTAAGTATTTAGGTTAATTAACGAACTAAATAATCACTGTGTGACGTTTTATTACAATTACTATGATTGGGTTATTGTTATTAATAATTTCGACTTATTAATTCTCACTTTATAAACAAATAATTTTATTACTTAAATATATTTATAATATTGCATTATTAACCTAACTTTTCTCTTGAATTTTTCAATATAAACGTTTTTTTATCCTAAAAAATTATTTCTTACTAGATAAATCGTCTCATATAAAATTGAATTTCAACTAAATTTGTTTATTTATTTCAGATAAAAACTCTGATTGAGTTTTTTTCGAAATGGCGCTCCGCACATACGGTGATAAACCAATAAGTTTTCAAGTTGAAGAAAATGGAGAGTATTATTGCATTGGTTCAGAAGTGGGAAATTATTTGCGTCTCTTTCGAGGCTCACTCTACAAACGTTATCCTGGAATGTACAGAAGATCTATTACCAATGATGAACGAAAAAAATTAGTTGAGCTAGGTCTAAGCCAACACGTACTGGCGTCAAGTGTATCTTTGTTGAGAGCCAGTGAAGTAGAAGATATTATTGAAGGCAATGATGATAAATACAAAGCTGTATCTGTACATTCGACTGAACCACCTGCGCCTAGAGAAGGAAAATCAAAGAAATCAATGGCTTGGGTGCCAAGTTTACCAAATAGCTCACATTTAGACGCTGTGCCACAGGCAACACCAATTAATCGTAACAGAGTTCACAACAAAAAAGTTCGAACATTTCCGTTATGGTAAATTGATTTTTTAAATTAATTGGTTGATTTAATGAAATATATAATAAAAATATTTGGTTTGTTATAGTTTTGATGATACTGATCCATCGGTGAATCTTGAAAATGCTGCACAGCAAGAGATGCTTGTTCCAATACGTTTGGATATGGAAATTGAGGGACAGAAACTTCGAGATACATTTACATGGAATAAAAATGGTTGGAATTTTTATATGAGTAATTGAATACATTTAATAACAAATTGATTTGTGTTTTATTTTGAATGATATTCAATTTTTTGTTATAGAAAGTCTTATAACGCCAGAACAATTTGCTGAAGTATTGTGTGATGATTTAGACTTGAATCCTTTAACATTTGTACCGGCAATAGCGCAAGCTATACGACAACAAATAGACGCATTTCCACAGGAAACTATTTTAGAAGATCAGTGCGATCAACGTGTTATAATAAAGCTAAATATTCATGTGGGGAATACATCATTAGTTGATCAAGTCGAGTGGGATATGTCGGAAAAGGAAAATAATCCAGAGAAATTCGCAATGAAATTGTGCGCTGAATTGGGTCTTGGTGGAGAATTTGTCACTGCCATTGCGTACAGGTAAACAAGACAATTTATTCATACTGTAAAAAGATTGATGAGATATAGTATTGATAAATGAATAAATTGTATTATTTTTTATTTTTTAGTGTTCGTGGACAATTGTCTTGGCATCAAAGAACTTATGCGTTCTCCGAGGCGCCATTACCCACTGTAGAAGTTCCATTTCGACCTCCATCAGAAGCTGATCAGTGGGCACCATTTTTAGAGACATTAACTGATGCTGAAATGGAGAAAAAGATCCGTGACCAAGATCGAAACACCAGGTAATATTTTTTTTTTTTTTTACAAGACAAATAACTATAATCTACTTTTTTTCATTTGTATACATAATTTATTTGGCTTTTTTTTTTTACAGACGAATGCGACGATTAGCAAACACGACTACGGGATGGTAAGTTGAACTCAAACGTTGCGTAGCTACACATTGACTAATGTCATCACGCAGATTGTACGTGAGGATTAAGTAGACAAGCCTTTGAAACAATAATCATCTTGGATTCATGACACTTTTATTATTTTTAATTTCTCATCAAAACTATTAAATTAATATAAATGTACGAAACGGAAAAAAATTAATTCGATACAGTGTCTGTAATCTCGTTTCAACGACATCCAATGATTACAAACTATTTTCTATATATATCTTTATGGCAATATTTTTACGAAACTTCATAAAATAAAATTGTATATGTAGTAACGACAAATTAAAAGAAAAAAGAAAAATCTAAACAAAACAATAATTATTCATTAAACAATTCCATTAAAAAATTTCTTTAATTCCATAATTATTCCAATAAATCCATTTTCTAAAATCAATATAAATTCCTAAAATAAAAATCTTTTTCTTCAAATAATTCCTTGCAATTAAATATTATTCAACATGAAAATAATCGTATTATCAAATAGAATACAGACATGGCTATCATAATAGAGGGGGGAATGATCGGTATGATAATAAATGCAGTCAATGATAAAATACTACATACATATACACTTATGTACTGACATACAAAAGAGAAAATGGGAAAGAGTATATACGTAAATATATACACACATGCATTAAAGTGTGTGAGTGCGGTGGCGCGAGAGAAATTTTCAGTGGGATTGTCATATTCTACTTCAACTACTGTCTACTCAGTTGCGTTTAGTTTAGTTCTCTTTCAGCAATCGGCTGAGAGGTTTAATAGAGAGGGAGAGAGCGGTCAGAATTTCTATCGTTGGTGTCCAGCAATCACCAACCATTCTATAGACGTGTGGCTATGGAACCCGTGTGGCTATTTCAACAGATGTGTAAGGAAACAGGACCCAAAGGTGTTCCAGGCAATCCTTATCCTTTGAGACCTTGGCTTCAAGATCGAGCTGCAGCCGCGCCAGCGTCGACTAATGTTGGAGTCAAAGGAATTATAGCCGGTAATTAAATATAATAATTATAAATAATTATTTGAGAAAAAAAAATGTGTACTTATTCTTTATATAGATAAATTATTCTTTTTTTTTTTTTAATATAAATAAATTTAATTATTTATTTGATTATTAAAATTGAATGTATATGATTTTTTTCTTTGCTTCATTATTTGAATATTTTTATTTACAGATTTGAATTGTTTATTTGAAGATATTTATTTATAACTTGATTTCATTGCAAATCAATAGAGGAGTTATTTAACTACTAAATTCCAACCTCAAATAATAGTAAATAATTTAAAAAAAAAACTATTTGATTATTGATGTATTATTGGATTTTATAAATGAAAATTATTATGTGGGATTAGTTGGTTATTTGTTTTATATGTTTTATTTAATTTTGTATTTTTTATTTATTAGGAGGAATAACTGGTGGTATTGAAATATGTATAACCTATCCTACGGAATATGTTAAGACACAATTGCAATTGGATGGAAAAGCCGGTGCTGGAAAACAATATTCTGGAATTTGGGATTGCGTGACAAAAACTGTAAAAACGAATGGATTTTTTGGATTATATCGTGGCCTTTCGGTACTTCTTTATGGCTCTATACCAAAATCAGCAGTACGATTTGGTTCATTTGAAACGGTAAAAAATCATTTGGTTGATGCTGATGGAAAATTAAATGCTCAACGTCGACTTTTAGCCGGTCTTTGTGCCGGCATTTGTGAAGCTGTTTTAGCTGTTACACCTATGGAAACAATTAAAGTAAAATTTATAAATGATCAACGATCAGCAACTCCACGATTTCGTGGATTTTTTCATGGCGTTGGCCTCATTGTTAAAGAACAGGGTGAGTGTACTTAATACAACAGATAATAAAATAAATAGAATATTTTTAAATTGATAAAACTTATCTTAATTTTTGATAAAATAAATATTCAATTATTATAAATAAAAGTAACATTCCCATGGAAATTTATTCAAAATTCAATATTTTTATATTAAACATCTATGTATAATAGTTATTTCATTAATTAATTTTACAATACAATTGTTATATTGTTAATATGATAAATATGTCTATTCCATTCTATTTACATTAATTAATTGTTGTTTTTTTTTATTCACTTCATCATATAATAATTTATACAGCATATGTCACAGACGATCGATAACACAATGTGCATTATGTTGATTTTACAATGCAAATTTATTGTCTTTTTTATTTATTATTATTATTATTCATATATCGATGTCATTTGAAGATATTGAAATGAAGTTTCTGTGCAAATATATGAGAAAACGAATTGAGTCATGGCCAAAATAAAAATATCTACGTGTATATGAACATATATATATTATTTGTATACGTGTAATTGAATGCGTATGTGTGGTAGTTACATTAAGAGTTTACCTTGAGCGATAGGCGCATTTTATAACGGTTGAAAACGGAAGGATGGTCAAAGTGCATGGCCTTTTAGTATCGTTCATTTAATAAAGTAACTTGAGTCTGTTGCTGACACGAGCAAAAATATAATCGAAATAATTTTGCTCCAGATATTTATAAAAAGCCATTTTATTTTTATACTGTTTTTACTACCAGCAAAAAAATATTACGCAATATTTTTTTTGGATTCTAAAAATAATTTAATATCATGTGCTAATATTTCAATATTTATTTCAGGTTTTAAAGGAGTTTATCAAGGTGTGGTACCGACAATAATGAAACAGGGTTCAAATCAAGCAATTCGATTTTTCGTAATGGAAACGATGAAAGATTGGTATCGTGGTGGTGATAATAATAAATCGGTGCCTAAAATGGTGGTTGGTGTATTTGGAGCAATTGCAGGTGCTGCTTCAGTTTTTGGAAATACTCCAATTGATGTTGTTAAAACGAGGATGCAGGTAATTAATTTATTTCGTTAATTTTTTTTATTTATATATTATTTATTATTTATTTAGTAATGAGAAGAATGGAAATTTAATAATAATTCTGTGGTTTATTCTGGAATTTAAGGGTCTGGAAGCTGCTAAATATAAAAGTAGTTTAGATTGTGCCATTCAAGTATGGAGAAAAGAAGGGCCGAGTGCATTTTATAAGGGTACTGTTCCAAGATTGGGACGTGTATGCCTTGATGTTGCAATTACATTTATGATTTATGATTCATTCATGGATCTTTTCAACAAAGTCTGGCCGTAAATTAGAATTAATTGCAATTAAAATGCCATATCAAGTGTCCTCATAGTCGTGTCAAATTAAGAGAAGAAAAAAAAATGAATAATCACTCAGGGTCATTGGTATATTTCCTGAAAATCTGATGATATTTCGTATTGGAAATCTTCGAGAAATATATTTTATGCATGTACAAAGATTTTTATACATGTATTATTATTTAGTGATGAGATATGTCTATTTTATTCTTGATGGCATTATTGGACAATGATCAATGTTTGTATAGAAATTCAAATCAAGTTTTCAATCTATTTGTTAAAAATTATGATAACAAACACAATGATTATCATATAATGAAAAGTGCAAAGTAGAATAAGAGCAGGCGTAATAGTATTTTATAATTTGAATATTATTTTTTTTTTTTTCATGTAAAAATTAGATTTTTCCAATATTAATTGAAAATATTTAGTAATGCAATTTTATTTTTTATTCACTTCCAAGTAATTAATTGTAAAGAAAAAAAAAGATTTATTTGATTATTTTATTTTTCATATTATAATTATAAATATGTACAATACATACAAAGATTTCATCAACGAATATTATGATCGATAAGCGAAGAAAAAAAAACTCGTTCGAATTGTCCATTCCGAGTATATAATCATTCCATGATATATTTACAAAAAAACATCACTTTTATACGTATACACAAAGCTGTGAGATATTGTTGCAATAATTAATCATGCGTAATTATTATTATGTACATTAGATTCTATATATTTTCATTTGTCATGAGATACAAATATATAAAACAGATCAAATAAACGACAGGCCATGAATAAATATTCAACTCTGAAATACCGTTGTTATTTATTTACCAAAATGAAATAAGAAAAATTATTGCAGACTTTATGATCAATAAATACACATTTATTAATCTCTACATATACATACTATTTTTATTATACAATTATTTTTTTTATTCACATAACACGACAACGTAAATGCTCAGAAGATATATAAATGTGAAAGGAAAAAAAAAAAATCTGGGACTCAATTAAATGGATATCTATCATTTTTACTGCTTATCACACTCTTTTATTAGGACCCAATAAAATACTTATACATAAATAAAAGAATAAAATACAATTACAATTACAATATTATCATATGTTAAATAGATTTATGTATAAATATTAATGTATAAAGAAATGTGCGAAATTTTCAAGACCCAAACGAGCTTATCGCAGCCAAGTTATAATAAGTATATGTTGTTGGTGCGGTTGAATGCGGCCCCGAATGAAATGTGAGGCATTCGTTAGATGGACGTGCCATAAATGAGTGTGTATATTCAAGTGGATTGTGAAGAATACTGAAAGAGAGAGAGATAGATGATCGTGGTCGCGAGAACGCGTGTGTTGTCTGCTGTATGTGTTCATGTAACCATCGGGGCATCAGGCCCCTATGTACACCCCACCACTACTTGATCGCGCGGGCCCACAACCAACGGCAAGGGACCCGGGGTCACATTCCAAGATGGCTGTGCCTAAGGAATGCAGTGGGTGCCCCCCTAAGACGCCTTTCTCCCTCCTTTTTTATTAATCAAACCAATTTATTCCATTCGATCGAAAACAATTTGGCTTTTATTCGTGTTCATCATGAGTTTAATCCCATCAATGTTTTATTGAAGTGTCAATTTAATAATTTAATTGTTTTTTTAATTATACTAAATTTTTTACCCGTGTTTCGGGAGCGGGTGTCAAAAGTCACAGGTTTATCTAATAATCACCGTGAAGGCCAAGTCAGTAATTTGGATCTGGATAATGCTTATGCAAGACAATGCAACCGGCTCGTCTTAAACAATGTCTCATCGGGATATCTCTGAGGTAAATGTCAAAATTATTTACATCAATATGTTTCAATGTTTTGTAGATGGATAATTAATTTTATTTAACAAATTATTTCATATTTTAATCACTGACAATTTCATTTAATTACAATTATAATGTATAAGTAAATTATAAATAATAAAAAGTATAAGATGTGAAAATATATAAATGATAATTTTCTTTTTTTTTTTTCTATTTAAATCAGGTGGAGCCCGAAGGTACGTCGGCCTTGGCTGCTGGATCGAGAACTCTATTTCTAGAGACAGTACGTAAAAGTAATGCAGCCTGTCAAAATGGAGATTATTCATTGGCTGCGACATTGTACACAGAGGCATTGGCATTGGATCCACTTAGTCATGTTCTGTATTCAAATAGATCAGCAGCACGTTTAAAAATGGGTCTATTTGCTTTAGCACTTCAAGATGCAGTTCGTGCTACAGAACTTTTACCACAATGGCCCAAGGTGGGATCCAATACTGCCCCTACATATCATGAAGTACTATTATTTTATGCACACTTTGTTTCATCAAAAACACTTATCAAACTTTGAATTCAAATAACTGCTAATAATTAATTAAATTAAATCAAAAGTAAAAACATATAATCTGAATTATAAATAAAAAAATTTGATTACTAAATAATTAATTATTTTTATAGGCTTATTATCGTCAAGGAGTAGCGTTACAATGTTTAGGACGACACGGCGAAGCCCTGGTGGCATTTGCCGCTGGTCTAACACGCGAATCAACCAATTCACAATTATTATCTGGCCTCGTTGAAGCATCATTAAAATCACCATTACGTACAACATTAGAACCAACGTTTCAACAATTACAAGCTATGAAATTAGATGAATCGCCTTTTGTTGTCATTTCGGTAGTTGGTCAGGAATTACTTGGTGCTGGACAATATAAAGCAGCTGCTGGTGTATTAGAAGCTGCATTAGCAATTGGAACTTGTAGTTTAAAATTACGTGGATCTGTTTTTTCAGCATTGTCCAGTGCTTATTGGGCTTTAAATTCCTTGGATAAAGCCATTGGTTATATGCAACAAGATTTAGGTTTGTAATAATATAATTAATGATATTTTGTAAATAGGAAATTTTTATAATTTAAAATAATTTATATTGTTGCATTAGGAGTTGCAAGATCACTTGGTGATACTCAAGGTGAATGTCGAGCTCATGGAAATTTAGGTTCAGCTTATTTCAGCAAAGGTACTTATAAAGAAGCTCTCACAGCTCATCGATATCAATTAGTCTTGGCAATGAAATGTAAAGACGCACAAGCAGCAGCATCAGCATTAACAAGTCTCGGTCATGTTTATACTGCAATTGGTGATTTACCAAATGCACTTGCATCGCACAAACAGTGTGTACAATTGGTAAAACAAATGGGCGATAGGCTTCAGGAAG
The DNA here is from genome assembly GCA_030347285.1 of Microctonus hyperodae. Classification (NCBI taxonomy): domain Eukaryota; kingdom Metazoa; phylum Arthropoda; class Insecta; order Hymenoptera; family Braconidae; genus Microctonus; species Microctonus hyperodae. Next base: position 8,885,821 of record JAQQBR010001832.1, on the reverse strand, counting down.
CGCGTGAAATCGGAAATGTTGGCGCTGTTTATCTTGCTATGGGTGAATTTGAAAGTGCTGTTGATTGTCATACACAACATTTACGAATAGCAAAACGACTTGGTGATCGTGTTGAGGAAGCGCGTGCATTTAGTAATCTTGGATCCTCGCATCATTATCGACGTAATTTTGGTCAGGCGATGACATACCATGAGAATGTATTGAAAATAGCGCAAGAGCTTGGTGATAAAGCAATTGAAACTCGTGCTTATGCAGGTTTGGGACATGCAGCACGTTGTGCTGGTGATTTAGCACAAGCAAAGCTTTGGCATCAGCGGCAACTCGACGTGGCATTAACGACAAAAGATAAAGTTGCTGAGGGACGTGCTTGCTCCAATCTTGGCATTGTTTATCAGTTACTCGGTGAACATGATGCAGCATTAAAATTACATCAAGCACATTTAGGTATTGCAAGATCACTTGGTGATAAGGCTGGAATGGGACGTGCCTATGGTAATATTGGTAATGCGTATAATGCACTTGGTTATTATGAACAAGCAATAAAATATCACAAACAAGAATTGACAATAAGTAAAGAGGTAAATGATCGAAGTTCTGAGGCAAGTACTCATGGAAATTTAGCTGTTGCTTATCAAGCAGTCCAAGGCCATGAGACAGCATTACGACATTATCGAGCGCATTTGGCAATTGCACGAGAATTAAAAGATGCAGCAGGTGAAGCGTGTGCTTTATTAAATCTTGCCAATTGTTTATCGTCACGTGGAAGATTTGAGGAGGCAGTTCCGTATTATGAAAATTATTTAATGTTATCGCAGGAATTACATGACGTTGAGGGCGAAGCAAAAGCCTGTCATTTTTTAGGGTACGCACATTATTGTCTTGGGAATCATCGTGAAGCAGTTAGATATTACGATCAGGATTTGGCATTGGCTAAAGATTTGCAGGACAAATCGGGAATGGGACGTGCTTATTGTAATCTAGGACTTGCACATTTAGCGTTGGGCAATCTTGATACAGCGCTTGAATGTCAAAAGTATTATTTAGCTATTGCTCATATGATGAAACATCTCGCTGGAAAATTTCGAGCATTAGGTAATATTGGCGATTGTTTATTGAGACTCGGTGAAACTGATGAAGCAACAAAAATGCATCAGCGTCAATTGAATTTGGCGAGACAAGCTGCTGATCGTGGCTTGGAAGCTGCAGCATATGGAGCATTGGGAATTGCGCATCGAGCAACGAGAAGTCTTGATAAGGCATTGGGTTTTCATACGCAAGAGCTTACATTACGTCAAGAGGCGAGTGATCTTCGTGGCGAGTGTCGAGCTCATGGAAATTTGGGCGCTGTTCATATGGCATTGGGACAATATACACATGCAGTTAAATGCTATCAAGAACAATTAGACAGAGCAAGAGAACTGGTGGATTCAGGAGTAGAAGCTCAAGCATTAGGTAAAACATTTAAATATATTAAATGAAGTTAATGTAAAAATAAATAATTCTTATTGTCACAATTTTATTAAATCCAATAAATTTCAAATTTTATCTAGGAAATTTGGGCATCGCACGATTAAATATGGCTCATTATGAGGATGCCATTGGTTATTTTGAGCAACAATTAGCAACATTAGAGCCTTTAACATCTGGTACAGCATTAATTGATAAAGCAAGAGCTTTAGGTAATCTTGGTGATTGTTACGAGGCTTTGGGTGATCCAGAGGAAGCGGTAAAGTGTCATGAGCAACAATTGACTGCTGCTATTCGATTGAGAAGTGTGAGGGATCAGGAGAAAGCATATCGAGGTCTTGGAAGAGCGCGAGAAGCTTCGGGAAATCTTCAGGAAGCTCTTGTATGTTTTGAGAAACGACTTCTTGCAGCACATGAGGTTGATAGTCCAGAAGCAAGAGGCGCCGCTTATGGTGATTTGGGTGCGTTCAACACTGAATTTAACATTTAATAAATTAATTTAATACCATTAATTAAAATATTTATTAATACAATTATTTGTTTATTTATTTCAGGACGAGTACATGCAGCGTTGGGCAATCATGAGCAAGCTGTCAGTTGTTTATCACATCAGATGGCACTTGCACGTGGTCTGGGTGATCGTGCTGCTGAAGCAGAAGCTGCCAGTGGTCTTGGTGCTGTGCATTTACTCATGGACGATCCGGACGCTGCATTACGACATCATCAATTGGAATTGTCAATAGCTGAAGATTTAGATGCAGCTGGACTACAAGCTCGAGCTTGTGCAAATCTCGGCGCAACCCAGGAAGCGCTCAGTCAATATGAGGAAGCAATTAGACTTCAGGAGCAATCGTTGAGTTTAGCAGCTGCTGTTGGCGATCAAGCAGCTCGTGCTGCGGCCTTTTCAAGTCTCGGTCGACTTCATCATCTTTGTGGTGATCTTGCACGGGCTTTGAGCTATCTACAATCGGGTTTATCGTTGTCTGAAGGCCTTGGACGACGCGAGGAAGTTGCCCAGCTTCGATATAGACTTGGTTTAGTTCATTGGCAAGCAGGTGAGGCTTCTGTGGCTGTTGAGCAATTAGAAAAAGCGGCTAATTTGTTAGAATCACTTGATGGATCAGTGAATATAACTAGTGGGGATACGAAAAAACCACATTTATTAATGGAAACTTATGGGACTTTACAAAAAGTATTGGTTAATTTAAATCGGGCGGAGGAAGCTTTGAATTGGGCAGAAAGATCCAGACGAACGAGAAGCAATAGTGTTGAAGATGCTACGCATTATTCGGAAATTGTTGACAGACAACGAGGAATTATTTTGTACTATAGGTATGTATAATTTGATGAAAATAATTACTGTTTATTTTAATGTTTTATTATTAATAAAATATTCGCTTAATAGTGAAGTGGAAAAGGAATTACATGCCTGGTGTTTGGCACCAAGTCGTGGTCTTTTACGATTTCATTCAATCACAATGCCAGAAGGAATGAATTTAGAACAACATGTTCTTCAAGCACGCGAGGCATTGCTTGGCGAATCAATAACGGATATAATTGATGAAAGCGCAAAAGGTCCTGCCAGGGGCCATCATTTTAACGCAAGTTCATATAGTTTGAGCAGTTTATTCAGCGTTGGTTCAGCAAGTTCACGTGCTGGTAGCGCGCGATGGGGTCGTGGATCCAAAGGTCCAATTTGGCAAGCGCCAGTTTCAATTCAATCACTTTATGATTTATTACTGGCGCCATTTGAAGATCTTCTACCACCAACGCGAAAAGAATTAATTCTCGTGGTTGAAAAATCACTTTATCTTGCACCACTTCCGGCGCTTCAAGCTGCGCCTGGCGAGGATTATTTATGCGAAAGATTTTCGTTATTAGTTGTGCCTTCGCTCGCTGCATTGAAAAGAAGATCCCGAACACCAATGCCGGAAGGTGGTGCTACAGTTGCAGCACTCGTTGTTGGCAATCCAATGTTACCTGAAGAGGTGCGAGAGGAGCATGGATGGCCGGAAACGGCTACTTCAGCGGAAACTGAAGCAGGAATTGTTGCAGAGTTGTTGGAATCAAGACCATTAACTGGTGGGTAATTAAATAATAGAAAAAAAAATTATTTTTCATAACGTAATTATTTAATTAATTTTATCATTTCTTTTGAAAATTATTTCATTCATTTATCAGGTGTTGAAGCAACAAGATCAGCTGTTCTTCGTTCACTTCCTGATGCTGAATGTGTACACATGATCACGCCAATTCTTTGGAATACATCGAATCTCGTATTCACACCGGATCAAAATGAAGAAACTTCAGAACGGCAAGAATTCCAGGTGTCATGCGCTGATATTATGAGATTGAGATTAACAGCACGATTAGTTGTTCTGTCATCCGGCCATTGTTGGAGCAATGATGAGAGCCCAACTAAAATAACTTCTAATGGCGTACAATTATTAGCAAAAAGTCTGCTAAATGCCGGTGCACAATGTGTATTAGTTGCAATGTGGCCAGTGCCCTCAACAGCGGGAAGTATTTTATTACGTGCATTTTATAGCGCTATGCTTCAAGGCGCACGTGCGTCACGTGCATTGGCCGAAGCAATGCAGACTGTTCAACATACGAGACATTTCGCTCATCCAGTAAATTGGGCCGGTTGGCTTTTACTCGGGGGTGATGCAAGATTATCTAATAAAGTCGCATTAATGGGTCAAGCACTTGCGGAATTGCTTCGCAATGGACCGGAAATGAGTCGTGATGCGTTGCGTGTGACCTTGCACTTGGTGGAGAAATCACTTCAGCGTATTCATCGTGGTCAAAAGAATGCTATGTACACGACACAACGGAGTATTGAGAATAAAGTTGGATCAACGACTGGTTGGAGAGAATTACTTATGTCTGTTGGTTTTCGTTTTGAGCCAGCTGGCAATGGTATTCCATCATCAGTATTTTTCCCACAAAGTGATCCAGAAGAGAGATTGACTAGATGTAGCGCCAGTTTACAAGCATTATTAGGATTGGGACAAGCGTCTTTACACGCACTGGTTCGATTATTGCAGGTAAAATATTTTATTTATTTTTATAAGGAATATTTTGTTTGTTCTTTTTATTCAATTTTTTTTTTTTTCACTTAATACTCGTTTGGTTTGAAGGTCCCAGAAGCCGGTGAAGATGTTATTGCAGCGATGAAGAAGGCCAGCAATGCAACGGAAGGTCAAGAAGTAACATTGCCAGTTAGAGTTTGGCGCGCATCTGGATCTCATGAATTATTTGCCAGTTTAGGATTTGATTTAATGGAAGTTGGACAGTTGGAAGTTACGTTGAGAACTGGCAAACAAGCGTCACGTCGTGCTGTTCAATTTGCTTTACAGGCTTTACTAGCATTATTTGGTAGGAATAAATTTTCATTTCAAGAAATAATAATAAGCCGAATTAATATTAAATTAATAATGAAATTTTACAGATACTCAAGAAGCGCCGAAGAGCCTGAGTTTGGATTCTGGTAGTTCAATGGAGAGTTTGGTTTCTGTAACACAACCGGATAAAAATGTAAATCTTTTAGATCGACCAAGACTTGGTGGAGCATTCGCCAGTTATGTTCGGCATCGTGGTGAACCCGATGGTAAAACTACTGAGCCACCAAGTGTACCAATGTCACGACAAACATATCACAATGAAGGAGGTAAATTATTTTATTTTCAAGATAATTAAATTTATTTATTTAATCGTCAATTTTTATAGGTGAATCTGATGCTGCTTTTACACCAAGTCCACCGATAGCATTAAATTTAAATCATCAAACGAGGATTCGAAATTTATATTACGAACAAACAGTGAGACCGGATTCAAGCTCAAGCAGTTCAGTGACCGATTGGGAGAATGGTCATAATACAATTTTACGACGTCAGCCATTGCCGCCATTACCACCAACAGTTCTTGATAGATTAAGTGTGCGAACGGAAATTGGACCCAATGCAGCAACCAGAAAATTACGAATGCCCACGAATAATGATGAAATGAATCATCAGCCTGAGACATCGCAAACAAACGAAGCTATACCGCATAATATGCGAAATTTAGCGACATCACTAACGAGTTTAACGCGTGAATTAACTCCAACAATATCTGAAGTTTATCATGAAAGAAATTTAGGTTTAGGTTTAGCACCATCTTTATCAAAACTTCTTGAGGAAGTTGGTAATGTTACTGAGAGCGAACAACGACAACTTGCACGTTCTGAGCAAAGTCAAACGCAAAATTGGTTACAAAACGAACCAGAATTGTGTCGTAGAGATGAGGCTGATGGTAGATCAATAGCTGAATCGCAATGTAGCGCGACTAGTTCGAATAAAATTCATAGAAAAGCTCCACCTCCACCAGTATAATCACATTGATAAATAATTGCGGAGAATGGAGTTAATTTATCAGTCTTTTTTTTTTCTTTTTTCTATGAAAATAATTTCAATACCGTCATTCAGGGAAAAGGTAAACGTGTTTTTTTTCTCTTATCTTGGAAAGCTTTTAACATATTTATATTTACGACTTTATTGTCGGTAGCTGGAATAATTTTATTACTGATTTATTTCGAGAGTTTGAGGAAGATGAAAATGTACTATATTAATAATAGGCAATGTATAGGATAATAATAATAATAATATAATTTTAGCGGCAATTTCGAGGATGAAATTTCTTTCTTTTTCTTTTAATGTTAAAAAATATTCTGTTTTTTATTTGATTATAACAATCCCGTCGTATTCTTGTCGTCCATTATTGGATAATTTTATATCTGAGACTGAATTTATTGCCGGTTTCCTGCCTTGATAAAAAATTTTTTAATATTGTTGCAATTTTATTCTTCAATATATATTCATTCTGTCTGTAAAAGTATGATGAACATTTAACACACATATAATCCACAAGTATAGGAAAAAATAAATAAAATAAATAAACCGTGTAAGTACAATCGCATGTGCAACATTCCAAACCTTATAATAGAATATTTATAAAATTTTTAATGCAATTGCGAGTATTAATAACGAATAAAGACTTTTTTTTTTTCTTTAAAAATATTAAATTGGTTTTATTTACTCATTCATTCATCAAGTATTATTCGTTTACTCAATTTGAACAATTGTAAAAAATTAACAATTAGAATTTGTGACTTGCGTTATAAAAGAGATAATAATTAATTTAAAGTAATTTCAAGTGACCAGTAACTTTGTCAATTAATTCACCAGGTCCTGGACCAATTCCACAAACTGTCTGAGAACCAGCAGCAACTTGAGTGTGTCCAGCATCTTGTATAATATGCGATATAAGACCTGCAGCTTTTGCTTTTTTTGAAATACTTTTCAATTCCTCAACATTATCAACCTATTTAAAAATTATTATCGAATATTATCATTTTGAAGAGATAATAATTGTCTAATTAAATATCAAATGATCAATGAAAATTAAATTACTTTAACAGCAATCTTTTTTTGGCCACAATCCTCCCAAGCAGCCAAAAGTTTTGGATATTTTCTCGCTGATTTGTAATTAGCTAAAGCAGCATGTGCACATTGTGCAGCTATTTTTCCTTTTCCCATTTTTAGATCATTTCTAATAACTAATACCATTTTGTACTCATCATCCTTATCACCATCTGAAATAATCTAGGAAAATTTAAAAAATGAATAAATTAATTCTTTCTGTCGGTTGAATATGTAAACATGAAAAATAAGATTTAGAAAATTTGTTTATTATTAACCAACCAAATTTTCATCCTCAGTTGATGGAGGTTTAGATGATCTTTTTGATAACCAAAAAAAACCATAACCTAACATCATTGCTAAAAAAAAACCTACTTTTACTTCACTCACAGCATCCAAAAGATCATTCCAAAGACTCATAATTATTCACAATTAATATAATTAATATAAATAAATACAAGAATTAAAAAAATCTATCATGTGTACCACGAGAATAATATTTATTTGCCTCGTGTGTAACTACCGAAAATAGCAATTTAATTTTCATTATTATGCTGGTAATATAGCTGTTATTTTACCAACATAAAAACTAATATTTATATTCTCAAAAAAAAATAACAACAATTTTTCTACCGGTATAAAAAACCAATAATATTATTATACTCTTAGAAGTAACCAAAAAATAAAAATTCCCATTTTTCTACAAGATCAGCACGAAATTATTATCATCACATTGTTTATTATTATACACTCTCAAATATAATTTCAAATAGTTTCCCGCCATTGTATGTATACACAAATATAAGAGTTGGTAGCAGTGCTTAATATTAAAATGAAGCTAACTTCAATTAATATCACATATTTCAGGGGCGTTTCGGATAATTGGCTGTTGCTGTCAAGTCGGCAGCAATTTGTTACCATTTAATATTAAATTATCCATAGTTCAGGTAATATAATAATTATTACACATGATCCCGTCGAATAATATAGTGATTATTAATTCAATGTTACTTTATAAATTTTCTTTTTACAAGAAATTTTATAATTACTCTGAAATCATATTGCGACCTATACTACATTCGGTGTGTGCTTTAAGTATATAAAAGTCAATTGACGTTCAACAATGTCGTCACAGAAATTTTACTTTGTATTTTTATTTTATATTTTATAATCACATTGTTACAATTATAACAAAATCAATTCAGAGTTGTGTTATAATCCATAACAATTATCCAATTTTCATTGAGTGAAATAGCATGAGAAGAATCAATATTTTTGCAAGAAATTCTGGAATAAATTTAGCATGAATAGATAGCGCAACATTGATCCATCAGGAATTTTTTGTAACAATATTACAATTAAATTTTTACATCATAAGTAAAAATAATTACAAGAAATAAAATGCACATTAGAATAAATAACATTTGCATAATTAATAATTAATATATATTTATACAGTTTTGAAAAATTCTTTTACTATTATTAATATTTTTTTTATTTATTCAGCAATAGCCAGCATGTCGGATTCAAAGTATTTCACAACAACGAAGAAAGGCGAAATATTTGAATTGAAGTCTGAATTGAACAATGACAAAAAGGAGAAGAAAAAGGAAGCTGTGAAGAAGGTGATGGAAATTTATTGATTATCATTTTTTATTCATTTATTTAGTTAAGAGTTGATTGTAAATAATTTTGATTTTTTCATGTGGTTTTTTTAGGTGATTGCATCGATGACAGTGGGTAAGGATGTTTCAGCATTGTTCCCAGATGTTGTCAACTGTATGCAAACAGATAATTTGGAGTTGAAAAAACTCGTATATCTTTATCTAATGAATTATGCCAAAAGTCAACCTGATATGGCTATTATGGCAGTTAATACATTTGTAAAGGTAATGTAATGTAGTTGATAATTAATTATATATTGTTTAAATTGAATATTATATCATCTATAAATTGCACTTTTGCTATTTATGTCTATTAACACCACTGTAAAATTTATTTTTTCTGTTTGGGGCAAGCTGAATTTTTATTGATTGAATTCATTTTAATAATAATCAATAAATTCATATAGTCAATTTATTTTATATGGAGTTCATTTATGATCAATTTAATTATTTAATTATTTAATTATTATGGTAACAGCCTGCCTCATATGTGCCACGGACCGTGCTTTGCAAATTAAATCAGTTTGCACAGGGCTGTCTGCGTTGTAAAATTAGGATGGAATGTTTTTTTTTTTTTTTTTTTTTTTTTGAAATTTTTATTATTATCGAGAGGCGAATCGCTTATTTTTCAAAGGGCACGAGACTGGAATTTGGTACAGACATAATGTCGGTTGAATTTCCATTTTCCTTCATTGTTTCATTCACTTATTTATTCATTTTTTTTTTATATATCAATTTCATCGGGACGAATGAATAAAAGGAATTTATTTTTTATTTTCGATTAAAGTCATTCCAAATTCCAGGATCAAAATAAATTCAATACAATCGTGATGTCGCGACACAAAAGGTGCGCAAACATAAGGAAACTAAATTCAAATCACACAATTAAACTTTTGGATGACGATATTGATTGTAATTTTGTTTTTCTATAACAATGTTAATTTATCTTTGCACAAAAATTGTATATAAATTCTCAACATAATTTTGGCATGATCTAATACTTTCACATCTTAATTACAATGAAAAAAAATATATATATACAATATACATATATATGCATATATAATAAAGTAGAAATTAAATGAATCAAGAAAGAAATAATGAATAAAAATATTAATATAAATATAATTAGCATGCCCGGGTTTTTATCTCAAATAATATATTAATTAATACAAAAATGTGTTCATTAATTTTTATATATCTACTTATGTACATTTGCATTAAATGATAAATGGCTGTTTATTGCTCATAGCCCCGCCAATTTGCACGCATAATTTCATTTATCAAACAAACAGAAAAAAAAATTAAATGGTTTAATTTTTCGTTAATATTTTGATGTTGTAAAAAATTTAATTATTAACTGTGGTATTAATTAATATCTGTCTATTGTGCCTTTAAAAATTAATTTTTATACAATTTTATATAATGCCTGATAAATACACACGCATTAATTATTACAATTCAATATTTAATCGTTATACGTATATACATATATAAATATATATAAATTACAAAGATAAGAATGAACAATTAAATGAATATTTATTTCAATCACGAACGTATGCGAATAGATGAAAAAAAAATTGAAACACCGAAACATTATTAACAGAACGAAAGTTGATATTTATATTTGATATAAAAGGAAAAAATTTTGTATTAAAAAGAAAAAAAGAAATGCAATATTATCCTCGTGCTCTTTGAAAAATGAACGATTCGCGTCACGTTCGTTTATTTATAATAAAACTAATACTTTAAAATGGTGAACGGTGACCAATTTGACCTTTTTCGTTCTGACACGCTAAAAAGGAGCTAGCGACATCTCCGATGACAAAGGTACCATACCAAACTTTATATCTCGTTTACAAAAAAAAAAAAAATAAATACATTAAAAAAAAAACAGTAAAAGCAGTTTAATAAATATAATAAAAAGAATAAAAAATTAATATGAAAGAATTTTTTTTCTTTCAAGGGTCAATTTTAATAGTTAAAGCAATTATTGTGACTAGACTTGAATCCCTGTCTTGCCCGATTTGTTGCGTAGGATTGCGAGGATCCAAATCCACTGATACGTGCATTAGCAGTACGTACAATGGGGTGCATTCGTGTGGACAAAATAACGGAATATTTGTGCGAGCCATTGAGAAAATGCCTAAGAGATGAGGATCCATATGTGAGAAAGACAGCAGCTGTATGTGTCGCCAAATTATACGATATTAATGCATCACTAGTTGAAGATCAAGGATTTTTAGATCAATTAAAAGACCTTTTATCAGACAGTAATCCAATGGTATTTATAATATTTTATTGAAAAATTATGTAATTAATTTTTTTGTCCTTTGATTATTAATTTTTTAATAATGAAATAGGTTGTTGCAAACGCTGTTGCTGCATTGTCAGAAATTAATGAATCAAGTCCCAGTGGTCAGCCACTAGTTGAAATGAACGCTCAAACAATCAATAAATTATTAACTGCTTTAAATGAATGCACTGAATGGGGACAAGTTTTTATTTTGGATTCATTGGCAAATTATTCGCCAAAAGATGATCGTGAAGCTCAAAGCATTTGTGAACGAATAACACCACGTTTAGCACATGCAAATGCCGCAGTGGTGCTATCAGCAGTCAAGGTTTTGTATAATTTCCAATTTTATAATATTATAAAATATTATTTAGATTAAAAATTAATGAGAAATTATTTGGATTTATCCTCAATTAATTTTCTCCAGGTGTTGATGAAACTTATGGAAATGTTGCAATCTGAATCGGATTTTGTTGGAACCCTGACAAAAAAATTAGCGCCACCACTTGTCACACTTCTAAGTTCTGAACCTGAGGTTCAATATGTAGCCCTGAGGAATATCAATTTAATTGTTCAAAAGCGTCCGGATATTCTCAAGCACGAAATGAAAGTTTTCTTCGTTAAATACAACGATCCAATTTATGTTAAACTGGAAAAACTTGATATAATGATTAGATTGGCATCGCAAGCTAACATCGCTCAAGTATTATCAGAATTGAAAGAATACGCGACAGAAGTTGATGTTGATTTTGTTCGAAAGGCCGTTCGAGCTATTGGCCGCTGTGCTATTAAAGTTGAACCATCAGCAGAGCGATGTGTGTCCACACTATTAGATTTAATTCAAACCAAGGTAATCTATACAAATATAATTCATCATTATATTCGAATTATTTATGACACAACTTGATAATGAAAATTATTTTACATTGTTTTAGGTTAATTATGTCGTGCAAGAAGCAATTGTTGTCATAAAAGATATATTCCGAAAATATCCCAATAAATATGAGAGTATAATTTCAACTCTATGTGAAAATTTGGATACACTAGACGAGCCTGAAGCACGTGCGTCTATGATTTGGATAATTGGAGAATACGCCGAGCGAATCGATAATGCTGATGAATTACTTGAAAGTTTCTTGGAAGGTTTCCACGATGAAAACACACAAGTTCAATTACAATTACTCACAGCGATTGTTAAACTATTTTTAAAACGACCTACAGACACTCAAGAATTAGTACAACAAGTCCTAAGTCTCGCCACACAAGATTCTGACAATCCCGATTTACGTGATCGTGGATTTATTTATTGGCGATTATTGAGCACAGATCCTGCAGCAGCTAAAGAGGTTGTTCTTGCTGAGAAACCACTTATTTCAGAGGAAACTGATTTATTAGAACCTACATTACTCGATGAACTAATCTGCCATATTTCAAGTCTTGCATCAGTTTATCACAAGCCACCAACAGCTTTTGTTGAGGGACGTTCAGCTGGCGCAAGAAAATCATTACCAGCCCGAACAAATTCAAATGAAGATGCTATACAAAAAAATAATGCTCAGCCTGCAGCTCAAGTTATTCCCGCACAAGATTCGCTCATTGGTGATCTTCTTAGTATGGATATCGGTGAGTATTTCATTCATATTCTAGATAACTGAATTTTTATTTGAAGAATTTATTCATCCGTTCATTTGTTATTATTTATTCTTGATGATAAATTGACTGGGAATTTTTTTTCTTTTATTTTGTAGGTGGACCAACTGTTGCTGCGCCAGCACCGGCTGCGTCTTCAGGAATGGGACTCGATCTTTTGGGCGGTGGTTTGGACGGAATTCTCGGTGGACCTGATACGAATGCACCACCAATTGTATCACAAACAACAACAGGTTTGCTCGGTGATATATTTGGTTTTAATCAAGGACCAACTGCCTATGTACCACCAAAAGTCAATTGGCTTCCAGCTGAAAAAGGAAAAGGTTTTGATATTTGGGGAACATTTTCAAGGAAGTAAGAAAGAAGTTTTACTAATTAATTTTTTTTTTCTCTCAATGAACAATCAATTGTACATTTTGTTTCAGTGTATACATTATTGGTAATATTATTTATTTATTCTAGAAATGGCCAAATCAGTATGGACATGACATTTACAAATAAAGCAATGCAGCCAATGGGTGGTTTTGCAATTCAATTAAATAAAAATAGTTTTGGTTTAACGCCTGCAGCACCACTTCAAGTCCCAGCGCCTTTAGGTCCTGGTGCCAGTGTAGAAGTTAGCATAATTTTATCAACAACCGGCGCAGTTCAACGAATGGATCCACTTAATAATCTTCAAGTTGCAATAAAAAATAATATTGATGTATTTTATTTCGCGTGCATTGTACCAATGAATGTTTATTTTATGGAAGATGGACAATTAGATAAAAGAGTATTTTTATCAACGTGGAAAGATATCCCAGCACAAAATGAGGTTAAGAATTGAAATAATGTTTATAGAATTGAATTGAAATAATTTAAAAATCGTTAGGGAATATTTTTTATTGATTATATTTAATTTGTATTTCCAGGTTCAATACACTCTGAATGGGGTTATGCTAACGGCTGATCAAGTTGTGCAAAAAATGCAGCAAAACAATGTTTTCACAATTGCGAAAAGAAATGTTGAAGGTCAGGATATGCTTTATCAATCACTCAAGTTGACGAATAATGTTTGGGTCCTAAATGAACTCAAAATACAACCAGGAAATCCAGATGTTACTGTACGTTATTATCTTCGTTACATTATATTCATTCATTTATTTAATCTTCATATTAATACTTTTATTTATTCCATTTGTATTAATTGAAATTATTTTCTATTGCAGCTTTCATTGAAATCGCGCACAGTTGAAGTTGCTGGCGGAGTTTTCCAATCATACAACGCGATTTTACACTCTTGAATTGTATAATTAGATTAAAATTAATAATTCTCCATAAACTTATTGAAAAATTATGGTTCATGTTATGACGTGGCAATAACGTTTTATCAAAATAAATGTAAACGAAAGTAACATAACAAATATATTTGTATAATTGGAAAGGGGGGTAAAAATTGAACATTCAAAAATTTGAATTTTCCACCTAAGGTGGGTTAAATTACAAAAAATGTACAAGAGAGAAATCTCTGACGCGTCATTTACCGTTAATTGACTGTTAATGACTATTCAAAAAATGAAAATTACTGTCAGATAATTGTTGTTACCAACGGCTGAATGAATCTTACCGACTGTCATTTACATGTAATAATTATATATTTAGTTATACTTATACAATTTATTCCATAGCATCTATTATTCAAAAATAAAAAATAAAAGCAAAAGTTATGCGAAATTATAAATTACAATTTTAATTATTCATCATAAGTTCTGAAATACAAATTACGATCACAATTTATGTGATTGGCCTGTTGAAATAGCTGCCACTAGGCACCCTTTTATATATTTTCTGTGTAAACTTTCTCATGTATAGGACTATAGTCACACGGGATTGGTCAATCGGCTAAAGCAACCAACCCTTAGAGCCAATGGAGAAATAGGAAATGGCAGAATGAGATACGGGATTGGTCTAATCATATAAAGATATAACGGAAAGAAAGTTGAATCGATAGTCGTTTTCCGGTTGGAATAACTATACAAGCTCTCTTTCGTTGACTCGGTCTTTTAGCAAACATGGCTGTACGGTCAATCTCGAAGAAGCGAAAGGTTTGTACAATATAATAATTTACAAATGAAAAATAGAAAAAAATATTGTGCAAATCTTGTTCTGTGAACCTTACCGTGTAATATTTTTTATAAAACAGTTAAAAAGCTTTACGCTATTTACCCGATGATGTGAGATTATGTGCATCTGTCTCCCTGGTGAATTTGATACACTGATAGTTTTATTAGAAAATTACACAACAAATTTTGTGCATTTCAATTTATAAGTGTCGTTAAAGTTTATTATAAAAATTCTTATTATTTGTTTCATACTGATATTTAAAAATATTTTTAATAATAATTTATCACATTTTGTTGTCAAGATATTTTGAGGTTAAGTGGTCCTACCGTGTCAGGAATTAATACATAACCTCAAAACAATTATTCAGTTTGTTACTGTTAACATAAAATAATATGTATATGTATGTATTTGACTTTTAATTTTATAATTTTTTCAACAGTTTGTGGGAGATGGAGTTTTTAAAGCCGAGTTGAACGAATTTTTAACTCGAGAACTCGCCGAGGATGGTTATTCTGGAGTTGAAGTACGTGTTACTCCAACACGTACGGAAATTATTCTCATGGCCACTCATACCCAGAGTGTCTTGGGAGAAAAGGGACGTAGAATACGGGAGTTGACTTCCGTTGTTCAAAAACGATTCAATTTCAAGGATCAAACCGTTGAATTGTACGCTGAGAAAGTAGCAACGCGAGGTCTTTGCGCCATCGCACAAGCTGAATCGCTTCGTTACAAATTGATCGGTGGTCTTGCTGTCCGAAGGTAAATATTTATATTTTAAACAACTAATGAATTATTCTTTTTTATGATGTAAACTAATAATAATTTATTGATAATTTTTTTAGAGCGTGCTATGGAGTTTTGCGTTTCATCATGGAATCTGGTGCAAAAGGATGTGAAGTAGTTGTGAGTGGTAAACTCCGTGGTCAACGTGCAAAATCAATGAAGTTTGTCGATGGACTTATGGTCCACTCTGGTGAACCAACAGCTGATTATGTTGACACTGCCACCAGACACGTGTTGCTTAGACAAGGTGTCCTTGGCATTAAAGTAAAGATTATGTTGCCATGGGATCCAAATGGCAAGATTGGTCCCAAGAAACCATTGCCAGACAACGTAAACGTTGCCGAACCGAAGGAAGAAATTATTCCTCAACAACCCAGTTCGGAAAATAAATCTGCAAAAGATGTTACACAGCCACCACCAATTCCTGTATAATTTTATTACAAATTACAATAAAAATCCATAAAAAAACGTAACATCTCAAGTTGTCAGAAATCAATTATTTGTTTTTATTTTTCAAACTAATTTTTTATTTCAACTAACGAAAACGAGAAAATTTCAAAATAATTAAAGATTTAGAGCTATAATAATTTTTCATAATTAACCATTAAATTCAAGTTTATAAAAAAATTACTATTGGTTAATCATTTAATTAAATCGATGAAAATGAGCCGAAATTTTTTTAAGAGTTCAAAAATTAATCAAAAAAGATCAAAAATAATGATTGATAATGTAGAAAATTACATTACTAATGAATCGTAATTTTTTATTCTAAAATAATGCACTATCAAGTTGTTCATAAATTAATAATTATTGCTCATTCAGATATTTAATTTCAATTGCATTTTCCATACTGCAACTATTACATTATTCCAAAAAACATTGAATTATTTCATCAACAATTAACATAAAAAAATAAAATAGCTTTCATCATTTCTTCTTACTAACTTCTCCAATAACCACCAAATAAAATCAATTATTAATTTATACATTCTCCCATTTTAGATAAGCAGGCCATTCAAACGGCACAAATGTAATGTATAAATTTGTCAGAGATCCGTTATATTCATACACATGATTTATTATATAATATAAAAATATAATGAAAGCATTTAATTTAATGTATAGTCAACTTTATAAGTACAAAAATTTCGTAACTGTATCGAGTATTATTTGCAACACTGCCAAGGCAAACGAGATTTATATGTTCGTGTTTATATAGTCGATCGCTTGTTGGAGAATACATGCGTACAGGTACAACTAAGCGGAGGTGGAGGAAGAAAAAAGATCCAAGTAAAATAAAAAAAAGAATACAAAATATAAAAATCCATGCGCAGCAGCACACCTGTGCGAACCATAAGTATAATAAGGAGCGGGCGCGTACAGGCACTCTTTTATCCAGCCCTCTTATACACAAGCAACACTTTTTCCCGTATGAAGCGGGATTTTGCTTATAAGGCAGCTTGAACAAGAAGGAAAGTAGCCCCACATGCTGCAAAACGGAATCGGTCTGTGTATATGCCCACGTACGTAAATGCAACCCGTAAATTATGGTTTCACGCGCGTTGAGTTGTACATGACTCTCAAGTTCTTGAGTCAAGTTGTGCACACAACGCAAGACGAAATAAGAAGTCCACATGCAGCACGCAGTACAGGAAGATGATAGAGAGGAGACTGAGGAGTTGATGGTGGAGGGAAGAAAGATAAAGAGATGACAATGGCGAGTGTATACGATAAAAGAATGAGAAAGGAAGAAAAAAAAAAAAGGGCGAGATCGTGTGGCGTCCTATTGTCTGGCCCTAACTTCACTGGGATTTTCCATTTCAGGATCAAGACCCAACTCGACCCATCTGGGCAGAGCTTGCCTCAGCCTCCCTGGCGGCGGCGTTTTTATTATGTCTCACAATTCTTTTATTCTTTCTTCACGAATTGGTATGAAGTATATATACATTGGCTATATACCCGTCATTCAACAAGGCTCTAAGATATGAAGGCATTCAATGAAATAACAGGAAATTGTCAGGAAAATAAGGCATGTATTTATGATTAATAGGTTTTTTTTTCAATCTATTTATTTGTTTTTTTTTTTGTTGAGGATATTCAATGTTAAATTAAAAGCGTTCAATTTATGATTTTTTTTTAGGTCTTAACACGGAATGATTACGACCTTGATCGACTTATCCAACGTGGCGATCTTGAAATGTACATCCCGAGGGGCGAGTTCAAGTGGAAAATAGTTGCAAAAGCAGAGATGAGTAAAGAGCAAGGTTGAATTTATATATATATATGTACGTCTATCTAGATGTATATAGCATCAATTTCGCCTTGGGGGGGTAATCGATAACCTTTGCAATATAATGTTTTGGGGGCCAGGTGAGTTATAAAGACATATCCTATCTGTTACAGAGTTATTTTGTATACATACACGTTGAATGTATTTTGGATTTATCTTCATGGTTTCGTTCCCTGGAGACATTAGGAAAACTATATAGATAAGCTCAGAATAATAAAAATTCAACTCTATGTCAAGATATTTTTTATGAAAGAATATTAGATATACATATTATATATAAATAATAAATTATGAATAAGTGAAAAAATGTAATTTTATTTTTAAAGAAAATTATTTCAATAATTTTATAAATCTATTTATGAATGATATTTAAAAATATTTTTATTTGTTAATTGAAATATCTTTTTAAAAATTCAAGAATATATTTTTTTAAATCAATAGCACAAAAGATATTTATTAAAAATACTATTGCTTCACAAATTATAATTTTAATTCATAACAAAATATCAAAATTTCGAAATTAATTGAAATTGTATCATTTAAAACAATCAAATTATTTATTATATTTCTCAATGCAACATAAACGAGTATCACAAATAAATGCGTACTAAGAATTAAAAAGTAGAAATACATTATCCACTTGTAGAAGTGAATATCAACCACTACATCACATATCCACATACATACATACATATATAAATTAATTCTTCTTTTTCACAGGAGCGATGGTGAAATAAATCAGGACACCGATTAAAATTTAACAAGCCATAGAGAGCGCAGAAACACTCTAAAATATATACACACACAGGTGTGCTCTTACCTTTCATTTTATTTTTCAAAAAATTTTTATTTTATTTCTTCTTTTGTATTCTCGCACCCTCGCCCTTTATTTTCCTTCTTTTTCACATATATTACATGCAAGTATACTTATATATTTGTGTTTTATCTCAGTCATTTCTTCCCGCTCTTCATCTTGTTCTACCATATACACAGCTCTTTTATTTATTTTTTTTTTTCAACAGTGAAGAGTGGATGGTGAAGTCGATGCAGCATCAAACACTATATACAGCACCGCGGGGTCTTCCGAACGTATAGATAGCCCCTGGATCGCGTTAAAAGCTACATTCCAATGTCTGTAACCAGTTCTGAATCGTTTTTTTGAGAACCTCCCGCACCACAGGTGCGTATATTCACAATAATCCTATACATATATATTTATAAATGTATATACTTATAAATTATTTTATATCATCAATCTCACGAATTTATTGTTATATCTTCGGTAATATTTGGCTACATAAGGTTGAATGCCACATGTAACAGTGATATAATTAACTGTTATCGTTATTTTATCAAATAACTAATACACATACAACAATCTTTTATATACATATTTTATATTAAATTTAATACATTGAAAAAAATCATTTAAAACATATTTAATTAAAATTAATTATCATTGATATTACTTTATCATTTTTTTTTAAATTCCTTTTCTTAATTTTTTATTTTTTAATTGATTGGTTGATTGTTAGATTTATTCAGATGCAAATAGGTCCAATGTGCTATTGGTATAATATATTGTAACGTGTTTGATTAATGTTAATAATTTACCGCGAGATTAGAGTGAGAAATTTGCCCTCGTGCAAAATATAATTAAATTATCTAACGCCATGTCTTTTTCATATCTCATATTGTACTACTTCACTCAATTATTAATGTAATATATCTTATTCACTTGTCTCTGGTGTATCATTTCTTCACACATGTTTGGCGCACACTGATAAATATATTTTTCGTTAAAGTGAATTATTATATTTCCAGATATATAATTATAACGAGTTAAATAATTATAAAATTATAATTCTTCATTTTCTCTCTTTTGTTCTTGATTTTTTTTATTTTTTATTTATCCTCCTGTGAATTATTCATGTATAATAATAATTCACATTCTGAATCATCATCTCATACTTAGTGTTTATTAATTATATTCCTCTAATGATATAAATATATTTATGTATAAATTTAATCGTGTATTTTATTCATAAATAATTATTTTTTATATATTCCAGGAGAGTTTATACCTATGGATTGGAAGTGAAAAAAAAGGGGATTGCTCTTGTTTCTTGTCAGTCTTCAGATATATTCACTATAAGTGCAAAAAGACAAAAAGGAAAAGCAGAAGAAGAAGAAGAAGAAGATGTATAACGATAAGAGGAGAGAAAAAAAATAACGAATCTTCAAAGCCTCATGGGTATCGACTTTCAAATCGACTCCCGTCACTTCGTATCCACCTGAGGCAGAACTTTCATTCCAAACACAACCATTTGGTTTGAGCTCAGGTCGTCGGTCAGTCTCGGCGAGTGAATTTGTTGTTTTTTCATCTCTCTCAATCGCATTCAATCGTTTTCACACCGGTCATAATAGTTGTTGGACTTCCCCAAGAAAATATAAGTATATAACCTGTTATTGGTATCACTTTTTCGATCCTCGAGCTGTATAAAAAGAGAAGGGACTCTATTGTTGCATATACAACAGTCTTCTATTCTTCCTTTACACCCCCACTCAACAATATAATACTTAAGTTTATATATATATATGTATACGCGTATATATGTCTGTTTCATTTCGTTCCTTTGGCGGTTGAAGGTGGCCGCTTTGCCACCTTCATCTAATCCCAACAGAAAAAAAAAGAGAGAATAGAAAAGAGAATAAAATAAAAGTTTACGGTCCAATGGCATCATTTTTCTGCCTTCAGGTGTGACATCCCAAAAAATCTTCTATTTTATACACTCTTGCACACCTGGGCTCTATTAATATTCAACATTATGTTTTTTTATACTTCCAAATGTTGTCGAAATAAGAAAATACACAAATACCATCAAAACACAAATTATTTCAATTTTAATTATTACTAAAAAAAAAAAAGAATTCTTGATTCCACTTTATTTTTCTTCTTTCTCCACATAACATTTGAATATTATAGCAAAAATAATTAAAGCATTATTTCTATGATGAATCAATTGCATTAATTGTAATATTAAATTTAAATCTAAAGAAAATATGCAAATTTCAAAAAATAATTTCAATAATTTTTCTTTCATTTTATTTCTTTAGACCAGGGATCATCCAGCTAGTAAATATTGCTCCAGTAGCAGAATATAAAGATGAGCATGAGAATTTGCGCAAACAAATTCAAGTATAATGTTCATATATGTATAACATGGTTATATATAAATAATATATGTATATGGACAGAGAGTCGAATGTCAGGCTCTTCTCTCAGAGTAGTCTTTTAGTCTTTTTCTCTGATATCACACACGCTTCTCGCTCCATCTCTCACTGTGGCGTTGGACAGTATTATAGCACCATTGCCGTGTTGGCTTGCTGAGTCCAGGCTCCAACGAGCAAGTGGCAAGTGCCAGTTGCTCAGCGGCATTTGCCACGACTGGACACACTATTTCAACCGACTTTATACATTAAATATTAGTAATAGAGGTGTAGAACCTGGAAACACGTCGTCTATATTCACTTGACATACGTTTTACGATTTCATATATTTATTAATTATTTTATTTCAACATTTTAATTAACTTTTATCATTTATTTTTAATGTGCTATTCTATTTTTTTTATTTGCAATTTAATATATCTTCTTTGAAGGAGTGTAAGAAAGATAAGAAGAAAAGGTGATGAAGGAAGAAAAAAATAATGAGGATTTTATAGCGATGCAATGAAGCAATATTAAAGAGGAAATTTCATTTCTTCTTTTATCTTCTTCATTTATCCCTCGATATTTATTTATATATATTTCATCTGGTGATCGTTTGGTGTGGAGGATGCGTAATGTTGCTCAAAAGAAGCTACGAAGAGATCGGCAATGTCGAAGATTGTATTTGAGTGATTGTAATCGTGAGTGTTACTATTATTTACTTATATTTTCGGAATATTTAACGACACTGTAACGAGGTGAATGTGTGTGTATGTGCGCGAGTGTGTTTTTAATTATCAACAGTGTGAAAACGACAACATCAGCAAGGCATTGTGGAAGATTATTGAATATAAAATTTTGATTAGAGACATAAAATAAAATTAAATAAAATGACAAATTTCAATTTAATATCATTTACATCTAGGATGATATTATTTATCATTGTATTTGTTGCTTTTGCTATTGATGATTGTCACGTGGCTGGAAATACTACAGTAGCAATTGCAAAGGTGAGTAATAATGCAATATATTATTTAT
>JAQQBR010001832.1:8823477-8847308 GCA_030347285.1 Microctonus hyperodae | reverse complement strand
TTTTATCACAAATTTTGTTACGTCAAATCACAATTTTATCTCGTTAAAATTAATTATCGTTTTCTCTTTTTTATCACATTGTTTTATAATTTTATATTTATGCATTCGTTAATAATTATCAGTCTCAATTATTATGTGATTCAATTATTGGCTGATGTCTTATCATTTCTCTATCAACCACTATTACTAGTACAAGAATTATAAAATATATTCCACCTGATAAAAGATAAGCTGGTGATGGATAAATAGGTGGCATATACGCAGAATATATCACTGAATATAGTGAACTTCCAGCCACTGGCAATAATGTTTCTAAAAATGTTGTCAAAGAAAATACTTTACCTAAAAATAAAAGATAAAATAAAATGATAAGATAATGCAATAGGAAATTCTAATCTATAAATTTTTTTCTCACCCGTATCTTCTGCCGGTGCAGATTTTGATAAAATCGATCGTATTGTCGGTGAAACAATTGCAGAAAATATTCCAATACTCATTCCAAAATACATATGCCAAGGTTTTGTCGTAAATGATAAAGTCATGGCGCATGCAAATCCAGATAATGTACCTATCATTGCTCCAGTTGCGTCTGAGAAACCTAAAAAATAAATAATAAAATAAAATCAACGAAATAATTATTTCAATTGCATTCAAAAAATAATTATAACAATAAGAATATATTTTAAATAATTACCGAAATAATGTCTGAATACTGATAATGCCAATATTGTACCAATTATCGTCAATATCATACTTATACCAATGTAAATTGAATAGTAAATAGCATCCCATCCAAGTTTTGCATTGGCAAATAAAAATCCTATTCTTCCATGTCCTTCCATCAAAACAACGTGTAATAATAAAATTACAATACAACACCACAGTGAAATTCGATTTAAACCCAAACGCTTTTTTACAGACGTGGCAAATAAATCTTTAACGAGTTTAACATCAAACAAATATTTCCATTTTTGCTGAAACGAAAATAAAAGTAAAATGAATATTCAAATAAAATCCAATTGCTGCAGTTGATAAACAACAATCTCAGCTCTTCAAAACTACAATTACAATAAATATAAAACTCACATTTGTCTCACTATGAATCGTTTCTGGTACATATATAAAAGTATAAAACAGAGATATACTATTAAATACAGCAGCAGTACAAAATAATGATGTATAGCCAAATTTTTTAAATACCAATGGACCAATAAAAGTACCAATAATTAATCCTAACAAATAAATAGCTTGCAAACATCCTAAACGCCAAGCTCTGTTATTATTATTTGTAATATCAGATATGTAACACATAGTTCCTAATATAATACCAGAACTTGCACCAAGAAGTCCTGATGGTATTGATGCGAATAAAAATAGCCATGGATTTATATTCCACAGTGTTAATATTGATAATAAAATTGATTTACAAGTTGATGCTGTAAGAAAAAATTTACTTTGACTATTTGCATGACACCAATATATTAATGCTAGTTATTATTTGTACAAATATTCGATTGTTTGAATAGGATAATAATTTTTACCGATGTATCCAATTAGCAAAACTGGTCTTCTACCATATTTATCACTCCAGGGTCCAAGAAATAATGATAAAAATGCTGATAATGCACCTTCTAATAATGACTGATACATTAAAATGTAACTTGCTTTTGGTTGTATTAATTTATCTAAATCAAATGCAGCTTGACTGCTGCTATTAGTATGAATAATATCACAATTTTCATTGGTTTTTATTATTGTTTTACAGGTTTGAAAAATAATTAAATCGGAGAAGACAACACCTGCAAAAGAATAAAAAAATATTTAATTATATTTCAATGTGGAATTTAATCAATTTTTTAAATTTATCAATAACTAGTACTATCATTAAATAAATATTATTATATTAATTACCTGTCATTCCATAAACGACGAATGATAAGAATATTGGTGGTTCTACATATGTAAAACGTCGCCATTTACTCACTGGTAAAGTAACTTCGTTATCCATTAGAAAAAATATATTTGAAAGATTATAAAAATGTTTTTAATCAAATTATTTTAGGTTATTCATGGATATATTTGCGGAATATTTACACACTGAATGTGAACTAGATAGAAAATAAACCAAAGAATTTCGATATGTATATTTAGAAAATAAAAATTTCATTATTGTAATAAACTCAAGTGAATCTTTAGATTTACATGAATTATTTCAGACGATATTTATGCATATGAATAAGTAAATTTTTTTTCTTTTTATATGGAATTATATAAAGTACAAAGTTTATATGCAAAGATCTGGCAATTTACCTTTCAGTGATGTGTTTTGGAGTGTGTTCCATATGATATCTACAAATGAACAATAATTGTTAAGTTGCATTTCCCAGCAACTGAGTGACAAGATAATAATCCTATTTTCTTTGTTGCTGCTCACGCAAAGCTTTCGCATAATCATTCTCTACATTGATGTATATACTATACATGATTCACCAAGGCCAATGATCATTAAATCTAAACAAGGAATTTTTTGATTGATGACAATGCAATGTTGGAAAAAAAATAATCAATCCAAACAAATGATAAATACATGATGATTATAATTTTTTGATAATTATTGTACACTGAGAAACAAATATTTAACCATCGAATCAGCTGATTGTGAGTTTATCAACAGAGACCCTGTGACGTATATGTGACCTAGATGCCATGAATGAAACTGATACATTTAATGATAGACCACAAACACCAGATGAAAATAATTGTTGTGGGAATGGTTGTAATCCTTGTATCTTTGATATTCATAAACAATTATTGGATAAATGGAATAAAAAAGAAAGTATTCAAAGAAATGAAAGTAAAAATTTACTCGATCCATTATCGTATAAATTATTTTTTATTCAAGAGATAAGAAATATCAACAGCGATTATGTGATAATATACTTGAAATATAAAGATCGATGTGATAGTGATGGAAATATTTTTTTAAATGCTGGCGAGCATGTTGTTGTAAATATTTCATCATGGTCAAAACCATTTACACCAATTTCTTGGACCAATGATACTTTAACGCTCCTTGTTAGAGTTTATTTCAATGGTGTAAATACAAATAAATTAAAAAATATTGAATTGAATACAGAAGTACGAGTTCGTGGACCCTATGGTGATTTTCAATATTTTCGTAATATTTATAAGGAAATAATTATGTTTGGTATAGGAAGTGGTGTTGCGGCATTTTATCCAATTGCTAAAGCAATCGTCAATGATGAATTAGATGATACACGGATTTATCTTAATCTTGGTTTTCAATCTGTTGATAAAATTCCATTAAAGCGAGAATTAAAATTACTTGCAGATTTTTGGAATGTTGATTGTACTGTTTACATAACACAAAAAGGTATAGAAAAATTATTTACATATTTTATTATTTGGTAGAGATAATAAATGATAAATATTTTTCAGATAACGTACAAAGTCTTAACGGCGTTTATATAATATATGAAAAAATAAATGAAAGAATATTTAAATCAGTCGTAGAAAAATATTTGTCCGAAACAACATTAATATTAATTTGTGGAAATGACAATTTTAATAAATCACTTGAAACATGGTCAAAAAAATATTGTTATACTAATTATTATGTCTTTAAATAAATATCTGTATGTGATAAATATATTTGAATTACTTACATAGTTACAATATGACATGATATATTTTCATTGCAATTTGGACAATTGCCGTGTATACGATCGAACATTATTCGATTTCCAGCCACTGCTGCCAGCCACTGAAAATTAATTTCATTATTGTAATGATAAATATTTTATTATGATACTTTGATTGAACAATTTCGTGAATATATTGATATAAAATTCACCTGGTATAAACACAATGTATGAAAATTTCGATGACACTTTTCATTATTGCAAATTTCTGATGGTATTTCACCATCATCCGACTGAAGACAAAAGCAAATGCAACATTCTTCATCGCTAACAATGCCAGTGTTTGATATTTTTTCACGTTCATTTACATTTGGTGGCTGTGGTAATTCTGATACATTCAGAAGTTCATATAAATTCTCTAGGATTGTTTTGTCATCTGACCAGTTCTGAAATAAAATTTTATATTGAATAATTGATAATTCTATGAATATTCAATTACGATATTGACAATTTTATTTCACAACTAACCAAAGAATTTTCGCTTATTATATTTTGGCATTCTGCAACCTCTTTGTCGCTACCTAAAGGTTTTATTTCAGGAAGTGATTCAGGATTCAGTGGATTTAGTTTTATCAGGAGTGATAGAGCAGCATTCAAATATATTCTCCTATATAGGTGATCTGGTTTTGGATTAGCAGGATCTATCACCCAGCAATTTCTGCAAATTGAATTAATTCAGTTGAATTTGAATTTTGTTTTTCAATAAATAATTCAGTAAATTTCATTTACTCATCAATAATTCTGAGATTCTGCCAAGTATCTTCTAGCGCATCTACTCTGGTTTTTAATGTAATTGCAGCTTCAGTAAGAGTCGATACCGATCGTTCTAATAATTCCCAAGATTTTAATTTTGGTAAATCAGATGAAACAACCATCCATGAATAATTAGCAGTTGGATCTTGTTTCAATTCTATTGATATATTTTTATACATCAATTTAATGATACTAAAATCTTTGTTAACACATACAGTAATGTCCTGAAATAATATATTATTTAAATTATAAATTAATTGCCAATTATAATATTAATTGATGATAATAATAATTTGATGATTTACGGGAATTAGTACAGTATTTTTCAATTCTTCTAAACGTTCGAAATTGTACAAATTTGTATTTATGAAGTGATCTTTATCATTTTCAATGAGAATGTTGCTCTGAAATAAAAAAGAAAATATATTAAAATTAAATTTCTTTGGAATATATTTGGAATATTATATAAATTATATAAAATATTATTACCATAATTCTTTGTAATTGATTTAAAAATGATAATACTGAGGTTGCATTGTTTAATAAAGCATTTACTTTTGTTGCAAAATCACTGCTACATATTAAATGTATTTTACTACCAAATTTTATGGATGCATTTTTCATTTGTGGATAATTTGGTACTGTCAAGTTAATTTTTATTTGTGTATTATTATTAATTTCCAAAAATCCACGCCAGGTCATTGGTTTTATTGAAATTAAAACCAGCTGAGGATGCCAAGTCAATACATCTTCATACACTTTTCCCATGATGAAAATTTTAATTTTTCAAATCGTTATTTTCAATGGATTTCATAATTTTATTAATCGAATAATAAATGTGGATTTTAATTAATTTTTTACACAAAGGAATAATATAATATTTATTGTAATTATAAGAAACAATACATCAATGTATAATATCAGAACAGAAAATAAAATATGGTTATCTTTAGCAATTCATAAACATGAGAGGTTATGGTAATTTTCCCGCGAAATTTAAACTACAGAAGCGCCATATGCTTTTTTTATATTGAATAATTAACAAACTACTTGTCCATTGTTCTGTTTCCGGTTTTAAAAGCAAAATTAATAAATAATAAATGCGATTTCGATATTCTATGTTTATATAATACTTCTCGTTTAATTCTACATGGATATATTATAAGTACACGGCCGAAAATGACCAAAATAAACATTTTTTTTTAACTACAAAGCCCTTGGAAATTACTATCAACCACTATCAATAATATACAAACTGTCTATTTAATTAAATAGTCTGTGTGTTAGTAAAAAAAAAATTATGATTATCTCTTAAATTTATTCATATAAATTATATGTCATTTAATGTCATGGGCAATTTATTTGCATTATTTCAAATTTGAAATAAGCAAAAATCCCATCTATGTAATATCTTATAGACAATATCAAAAATATATTATCGCGGTTTTAGATATCACTTTGCACTCTTCACTTCACAGTTTGCTGCTTTTTCATCCATTAACTCAAGTGCATAATTAGTAATGCCCTGTACATTATGATTTGGTGATTTGACTGGTTCACCGAGCAGATATTTAACTGGAGGACTTAATAAATCAGTATCCAATTCTGCAGGATCTTGAGCGCCAGTAAGAAAACTAACAATAGTCCCTACACCAACTGTTACAAGACATCCTATCATACTGTACCATAAATAACTCACCTAATAATGCAGAAAAAAAAGAAACATTTAAATAAAATAATTCTATAATTTCATTCAAAAATTGTCTACCATTTTAAAAACTTACTCTGTATATCGACCAAGCTTCAACAGTTTCTACTTGGTCATCAATGGTTTGTAAATTATACATTGTTTGATTTATACAAGGACAATTTTCAATTGACACTAATTTACTTTCTAAAACAATTTCTCCTTTGAGCATTGCTATTTGAGCACCTAAACCAATCCAACACATTAAAATTAAACTAGTAATTGCGCCAGTCATTGCGCCTTTTGCATTTGCCCATGGAATAAACATTCCCAATGAAAACATTCCTAATGTTATACCACCCACCATTCCATTGAATGATAAAGCAACCTGGATAAAACAATAAAATAATACAATATCAATAAATATCATCAAAAATATATTCATATTTTTTTTTAATACTTAAAATAATTTTTTTAAATTACCTGAAGGACTCCACCAAGTCGTTCAACAATAAAAACAAATCCAAAGCTAAGAATTCCGAAGAAAATACTGATCCACCTGGCATACACAGCACCTTTACTAGCAGGCACATTTATTTTAAATAAACCATGAAGAATATCTTCACACGTAATAGCAGCAAGTGAATTTAATGCACTTGCAACAGTTCTATAAAATAAATAAATATCAAAATTAAATATATCTTCAAATTTATCCTTTAATTTATTCTATTACTTTCATCCATACCCTAAAGATGCAGCGAAAATACCAGCGACAAAGAGTCCAGGAATACCAAGCATACTCCCCATCGAATTCATAACATACAGCGGTAATAATTGATCTTGACCTGTGACATATCCAGCTTGCATTGGATCACACTCACTGTATGCACTGTACAACACCATACCAGTTAGGAAATTAATAGTATAAATGAGAATTAATCCTAATGAAGATACCCAGAGAGCTCTGCAATAAAACACAATGAATAATTAATTTATCAAAAAAATCATGCAAAAAAAAAACTAATTTTATTTCATCAACTCACTTTCTAACTTGGCTTATTGATTCAACACTAAGATACTTTTGGACGGACGCTTGATTACTACAAAACATTGTTGCCCAATAAAAAGTCCCACCAATAACAACACTCCATATACTGTGTCGTACTGTGGGGTTTGGATCACTATTAAATAGCTCAATTCTATCAGTTTGTTCATTCTTTTTCCATACTGATGCTATTCCACCTTCCATAGACATACCAAGAGCAAGAACTACAAATAAAGAAATTAAAAGAACTGCTCCCTGGAATGTGTCTGTCATTATAACTGCTTTCATGCCACCCTAAATCCATAAAAAAAAAGACATATCCATCAGTTGCCATTATTATTTCCATTGAAACGAAAAAACAAATATGTATATCAATAATATTTTTATTCTTCATTATAAATTAGTAAAAGAACTTACCTGAGAAGCGTAAAAAATACACACTATGTAGACTAGAGCCACGGCTAGATAAGTATTCAAGCCAGTAACTGAAAATTATAATAATAAAAAATATGTAATTAATATAATTAAATGAACTGGTTGAATCATTGAAAAATTATTATTAAACTATTTACCATGACTTAGAGCTAATGCTGGTGCATAAACTGCTACTGAACTGTATAAGATCATTTGAAGCATATAAAGTATACTGGCCAATAATCTGCAGTGAGAATTAAAACGTAAATTCAAGTACTCATAGCTGGAGGTCAGTCTGAGCTTCATATAAACAGGTAAATAAAGTCTCGATGCTATTGGGATAACCAGGATAAATGCAAAGCACGTCATCCAAAATTGTGTGCCCTAAAATAATTGATAAAAATATATAAAAATTATTTTAGTACATTTATATTTTTTTTTTTTAATTATTTATTCATGATTATTTTATTTACCTGACTATACATCTCGGCAGGATTACCAAGAAGTTCAATGGCTGTTATAAAACTTGCTGCTAATGACATAGCCATTGGAAATGTTCCCATACTTGATCCACCAAGTAAAAAATCTTGAGATGTTTCTTGTTTCTTGGCAAAACACACGTAAAATGTGCCAATAAGACATGACACAAGAAGCATTATTCCTAAAACAATGTAGTCCACCCATGAGAAAAAATGAATGAGCGATGGATTTTCCACATCGCATTCTTGTTGCTGTTGAGATTGTACTCGTCGTTGTTCAGCTGATGATGCCGACAATGCGATGAAGAAAATAAACAAACGTAGCCGCATATTGGAAAAATTCCTTCCCTGTTTGTAAATAAATAATAATTACATTTAGTTATTTTCATTCAATGATTAATAGAATCGATGCAAAGTAAAGAAGAAATAATATTGTGCTATTAAAAAGTGACAATGACAATTGATCATAATGATTGTTGATTTTACCATCAATTTCAGTTTGATGAAATGTCATTAAAAAAATATGAATCGTTTCTGGTTCAAAGCAGATCAAAGCAAATCAATTCAATCATGCCTCAGGCACAATAAAAATATGCTGATATGTCAAAGAGAAATTTGTTTGAACAATAGATAAGAAAAATTTATTTTCCAATCACTCGAAAATTCGATATTAATGATAGACGATTTTTATTTAATTTCATCGTGTATTCTTTAAGTATTATTCACAGTTTATATTATATTTCAGATAATCTCAGACTTATTCCATTGCTAATCAGGTTGAGAAAAAAAAATAAATCGACACTTCATATCTGTTGATTAAATAGATTTACCTATATATTATTTTATTGAATTAATAAATGAAATTAAGACACAATTAAATATTTATTTGATAAGCCCAGAAGTTTTAGGTCAAACAAATAAAATAATTTCTGCTACACGTGAATTATTATTCTCAAATTGTGTATATTCTTCATGAATCCTATTCATAGCAGCAATTATTTCAATAGATTATGCTTATGATAATGATAACTGTAATTAAATATGCTCACCTTGATATTTTAGAGATTGCCACCGGATATCCGGATCGCCCGTAATAAATATTATTTACTGTCAATTATTATTAAAAAATATACTTCAATAAATATTCACTCAGTCTCCGATTTTTTTATTCAATAAAAATGTTCGAAACTGCAATTGAATAATCTTGCTAAGTTTCCTTATATAACGCATAAATATTTCTATATACGCAAATAATAAATTGTAAAAATTTAACAGGAAGTTAAATTTTGAAAGAAAAAAATTATCAATTAATAATGATATTGAAAGTAATTTCTAATAATCAAGAAATAATTTATCTATGACAGTATTAACACTTGAAGTGCAAATGAATTGTATAATAAAATGATTATACTGAAGAACAACTTGATTTAACTGAAGTTAAGATTTAAGACTGATGATTTTAATTGTAATATGCGCCTTTATACATCAGTGGTGATGTCCCTTCCATTGGTGCTTTGTCATTCGTTGTTAATAGCACTGTACATAAATCGTGGTATTGTCTTCTTGTGAACAATAACAAAATACAATATAAAATGTCCAAATGACATTATGGAATTTTACAAAAATTATTTCGTCACATTCATCAAACAATCATAACTGATCATAAATTAAAGCTGATCATTATCTCACTATCATAATTTTGTTCGTTGAAGTTATTAATTAAAATTGTATTTAATATTATTATAAACATACATGTAATGATATCTATATTTATTTATATAAAAGAACATCCTGAAAGATCTTGAGCAATTATGTTTGATATAATTTCTGAACAAATGACGAATTTGACATTATATTAAAAGTCAACTTTTGAAAGACAATAAATTGGATGAAAGTGAAATTAATAAACGAGTTTTTAAATACACTCTTTTTCTGTAGTCACATGCTACTGAATAATTTATTTTATCATTTATTTGATAATGAAAATATCGCAGATTAAATATTATATCATATATATATGTAATTTTTAAAGATTCGTTATACGCTATCAAGATTATTTAGCAGCACGATATGAGAGTTTATCCAAGGGTAATGAGAATATAAATAAAAAAACCATGTAATAATATCAAGTGAATTTTTTTGTATTCAAATGGTTTAACGTTGAGGACAAATGAGTTGATAAATCTTTTTCATTTCTAATCTTTTGTATTAAAGTAAATATTGTATAATATTTGAAAAAAATATCTTTTGATATGAAATTAAAAAACAAATTATTTTGATGTAATATCATCCATTTTATGTGGTTTATAACGCGTTTGTTGCGTAATTTAATCCCTCTGATAGTTTGCATTACAACTTTGTTAATTAATACATTGGTAGCAATTTAATCTTTGAAAATATATCATACAATGTAGATTTGCTTAATTATAAAACACATAAATATGTATCACGTGTGATAAAAAAAAATATCAAGATCAATTCGGTCACACATCTTGAAAGACTACATTTTCACAGGCGTTTTTTTTTCACGTGCGATGATGACATAAAGCAATTGCACGTTGCAAGAACATTGAATCAATTCCACGTGACGCATGGACAATTATTAATCATACTATTTACTCGTTAGCTGACGAAAATCTTCAAACAATATTGATATAATATATTCATTGTGTATATATAATAATAAATGTATAATACAAATTTTTCATGGAGCTTTTATTAGTTAATAAATTTTTGGGATAAGCCCGAAATAAAAAAAACCTACGAGTATTATTTGTGTTGTATTATTATTGACAATAAAATAGAGAAAGAAGGAAAGAAAAGGATTGAAATTGACTGAGTAATAATAAACTGTAACAATTTGAATTAAAACTAGCTTGAGCCAGTCATCACCAGTTCATATAAAACCCAAAGACGCCACTTGTCGCGTTATATTAATTGCCTAATTCCGAGTAATTGAAGATGATGTTTTCTTCGGGCCAACTTTTTGATTCACATTAATTCACACTTCTATATGAATAAGTTTATGTATCATACGTTGTATTGCGCAAATTTATCAACTATCATGATGAATAAATGAAAGCCAACATAATCTTTTTTTTTTTCAATGACAATTTTTTTTTTATTGTTCATTTTGAATATTATTCAAAATTATTACGTATTGGCGTAAATGATTCGCAACAGGAGACATATAAATATTCTATGTATAATATTTTATATAATATTATATTTCATTGAAACAATCAATCGATTTTTATCATCATTTAATTAAAAACAATTTAATATCAATCAATATATTGCATAAAATATTTTATATTTAATATTGTTTGTCTAAAATTTTTTCATTTTTTTATTTGGCACTTGAGACGATCTCATTATTTTTTGCAATAGCATAATTTTTATAATTCTACGTATTATTGTCTTTATCTGTGTAAATATAAATATTTTCATTAAAAAATATCAACTAAATGTCTATTTATTCAGATAAAAAAAAAAAGAATAAATGTAACAATAAAAAAAATTGTAAATTCTCAATGATTGTACGACAAAATGTGATGACAGAAGTGTTATAAAATTTTTCTACTTATTGTACATTAATTCAATATCATAACAGTAAATAACATCAGTGGAATCAATCATTACATAAAAAATATTCGACTATGTATACAATTGTCTTGTGCTTGTCAAAAATGACAAAGAGTTATTAAATATTCTCAAAAATAAACAAATATATTGTAATGTACAAATCGCCATTATTTGAATCTACGATTTATTATCTTAAGAACATTTTTTTGGCTTGACAATAAATAAGACGTCAATCTTTGTACGAATTCTTGTAGATCGTAAATAATATTTTAATACTCTTCACAATTTGACCATCGTTAATTTACGTATATAGCAAAGAGAAATAATTATTGCAAACTAATTATTGCGATCTCATATCAATGAATAAAAAAAAATATATATATATTTAAAAAATTACAACCCCAATAAATGTATACTAATCATTTGATCCCTTAACCATTTTCATCTAAAATATACAAGTAAATTTGAATAAAAAAATTTTACTACAATCATACACAATAAATTAAATATGTGTACTCGCTGAATTATTTATACCACGACTATTTAAGTTAAACTCATCAGATAAAATATGATTAGATAATTTCCTATCAACATTCTCCCTGCTTTTAACTACACGATTAGCTATAAATGGAAAAAATAAATCTGGATGAATTTGCTTAGGCTTTTCCCATCCCATACGTTGTAATATATTGCTAACAACCCATCCAATAACAATTGTAATAAGAAATCCAAGTGGTGAATACCACATATACGAAATTCTATAAAGATACAAATAATCTGAATCGCGAGTTGATGAGAAAAGTGTAGAATTTGAATTATTTAAATCTTCAATTTTCGTAATTTGATTTAGTAGAGTAGAATTACTACAGCCGATTATAGACGTTGGTAGTGAATGGGGCTTCGGTCTTGGCGTACCAAATGCAACCCACATTAAAAATACAAGTGAACAAATAATTCCAGTCATGGCTCCATGTTGATTCGCTGATCGGCAGAGCATTCCTAAAGTAAATAATCCTAAAAGCGGTCCACCGACTACACCAAATATCGTTAAACTTGTTTGCAATACATTTCCCAAATACTGAGCAAGCACAGCAAGTGCAATGCAAACAATTCCTAAACTAAAAGCCAATATTTTACTCAATACCAACGAACTCGATCCACTAATCTCTTTCTTTGTACATTTAGTATATAATGGCTTTATATAATCTTCTAAAGAAATAGCCGAAAGTGAATTAAGTGCTGCTGATATTGTACTTAAACCAGCGCTGAATATGCCTGCAATAAATAGACCAGGCAATCCAGGAATTGAAGACATCGTTTCCATAACATACAATGGCATCAACATATCAATAGACTTAATTTTTCCTGCTTCTAACGGATCACAATTATAATATTTACTATAAATTGCTAATCCTGAAAAGCATGTTAAAAATGACAATGCAGTAAGAATCGGCCAGCTTATCCACAAAGCCTTTCGTGCAGATTTCAAATTTTTAACTGTAAGTAAACGCTGAATTTGTACTTGATTAACCCCATAGAGAGATAAAAATGTACACAAACCCCCCATCGTGAGACTCCACAATGTGTGTCGTTCAGTTGGATCAAATGAAATATTATCGAATTCTATACGACCACCATCATGAGCAATATTCCATATTTCATCAAGTCCACCAACTGCATAAGCAGCAGTTCCAATAACAATTATCAATGATGCGAACATTAATATAGCTTGAAATACATCGGTAATTAATACAGCTTTTATTCCGCCTATACTCGAGTAAAAAGCGCATGCTAAACCAATGCTTAATATACTCGTTAATTGTGATAGTCCAGTTGTAGTTTCGAATGCAAGAGCAGGTGCATAGAGAACCACTCCTGAATACATCAATATTTGTATCCATAATATAAAACTCGCCAATAGTCTTGTTTCCACACCAAAACGTTTCTCCAAATACTGATAAAAATAATTCATAAATGCATTACGTATTTATTATTAATTATGGCATCATCTTTATGTCATAATATTTTGACATACCTCATAAACACTAGTTGCTCGAAGTTTATAAAATACTGGTAGATATCCATAACACACAAGTGGTGTACCCAATAAATATGAAAAATTAATTGTCACAAATTGCGTACCAAAAACATAATTTTCAGCTGATACACCTAAAAGTGTTATTGCTGACATGAATGATACCATAAGAGCAATTCCAACTGGAATGACTTTCATTGATCGATTGGCTGAGAAGTATTCCTGAATAAAGAATTAACATATTGGCCTTGAAGCATTTACAGTTTCATAGGTATAAATTAACAACTAGAAATTGTGTTGTGACATGTATGTAATTATTATCTATCGTATGATGTCAGTGTTTGTATTAGAATGCAGATAAAAATAAAAATATCAAGATAGTGCAGTAAAAATTGTTCAATTGTCGCGCGTTTGATGATGTGTCATTTGATCTTTTATTAATATGTCAATTACCTCTATTGTCTTTTGTCTGCCTCCAGAGAATCTGTAGTAAATACCAATCCCCATACTGATGATTATCATGAATGCAATGACAATATAATCCGACCATGATAGCGTCAATGGTGTCATTGCAAATATTCAATCTAAAAATTCAAGAATAAAAATAAAACATTTCAATTAAATTATTTTAGACGCTAAACATATATAAAATTATCTTATTATATTCGAGAGTAGTAATAAATATTTATTTTTATTTTACAATTGAGAAAGAGAAAAAAAATCTATATTTACCTTTGGTTGTAAAAAGAAATTAAAAATAATGATGAAAAATTTCGCTAGTAATTTTTACACTGATTGAATATAATTTTTTTCTAATGAACACAGAAAAAACATAAGCACAATCAATAAGAATTATTATTACTGGCTATATATTAATATTTATGTTAAGTCACCATAAAGCACTGAACAAGAATTATGTCTCTGTATGAATAAGATATTTATTTTATTACAAAATCTTACATATAAACATACCACTCTCTTTGGTGTGTATACCGGTACAACTAATCTTACTAAATATCGAAGATTCAAGTTGCCACACAATGTTCCAATGTATCAAAACTCAATCATGCTTTTAAAAACATAACCTATATGTTTTGTTTTCAATATTCCCGCCATTTGTATTGATGTTAATTCAAGTTACGATAACCATGAATATAATCTATATTTTATAAAAATATTAAATGGAATATTCTCAAAGCATTATTGATAAAAAATATATATTATTTGTTTATATAATTGATAAATATAATATTAATTATTTGAAATTGAATAGTTCCCGCCATATTGTGTATATGCTACTTCCTCTTATAATTATTATTTATTATTACATAAACAAAACTCTCACCTTGCCTAGTTGATAAATCGCACACGTGTGAAGCGTGGCGCCACATATGCATTAAATGGCGCCATCTTATGTTTAAGTTTGATATTAAAATAAAAACGTAATGGCTGTCGATTTCTGATTGCAGTATTCTGTAGATGACGTGTATGCATTTTAGACATTAATAATATCTTGCAAGCGTTGGTGAGTATTTAATAAACAAATATTAAAAACATTCGTATATTAATATGAATAAAATCAATTGAATATTATTGGTTTTTTAGGTTATTTCATTTTTACAACAGCTGCTTGGTTGGTCTCATTATTAAAACTATAAAGTAAATCCACTGTGAATTACTTGTTTGCACGTTAAAAGAAAGACGGGTGACGTGTCTGTGTTTTTATTTGCCTAATTATTGAGAATAGTTGGCAAAAATGAATGCCTTCAAGAGGGACAAAAAAGAAGAGGAAGATGGTGAGTTATATCAATTATAAATTAATTCAATAAATATCTAACTATTCATTGATATTCTCTGGTAATCTATTTGTCAGATGAAAGACACAATCATATTTTACTTCGTAATGTTGTTGTCTTACTTTCCAATTATTGAAAAAAAAAATAATTAGCAAAGTATTTTATTATTGACGGTTGATGCATTTTTCGAATATAATTAAATATTTTTATGGTTTTTCTTGTTTATTCAGGTGGTGGAAATCCATTTCAAAATGTAGAAAAAACCACAGTGCTTCAAGAAGCACGAACTTTCAATGATACACCAGTAAATCCTCGTAAATGTGCACATATTCTTACGAAAATTTTGTATTTATTGAACCAAGGTGAACAACTTGGTACTACAGAAGCAACTGAAGCTTTTTTTGCAATGACAAAATTATTCCAATCACGCGATGTG
This sequence comes from Microctonus hyperodae, assembly GCA_030347285.1. Taxonomy (NCBI): domain Eukaryota; kingdom Metazoa; phylum Arthropoda; class Insecta; order Hymenoptera; family Braconidae; genus Microctonus; species Microctonus hyperodae. The sequence goes on along the minus strand of JAQQBR010001832.1, from coordinate 8,831,356 downwards.
ATACTCAGACGTTTAGTATACTTAGGTATTAAAGAATTGAGTTCAGTAGCTGAAGATGTTATTATTGTAACATCGAGTTTGACAAAAGACATGACTGGAAAGGAGGATTTATATAGAGCAGCAGCTATTCGAGCTTTATGCACAATTACTGATGGTGCAATGTTAACGGCAATTGAAAGATATATGAAACAAGCAATTGTTGATAAATCACCAGCAGTAAGTAGTGCAGCATTAGTGTCTTCATTACATTTGAGCAATGTCTCTGGTGATGTATCACGAAGATGGGCAAATGAAGCACAAGAGGCATTAAATTCCGAAAATGTTATGGTACAATATCATGCCCTGGGCGCACTGTATCAAGCACGAAAAGCAGATAAACATGCAGTTATAAAATTAGTAGCAAAACTTATGAGAAGAAGTCTAAAGAGTCCATATGCTGCGTGTATGCTCATTAGAATAGCGTGTAAATTATTAGACGATTCAAATGAGAGTAGTGAACTTTTGGATTTTATTGAAGCGTGTTTACGACACAAATCTGAAATGGTAGTTTATGAAGCTGCACATGCTTTAGTTAATCTTGGTCGCAGTGGTATTCGTGAGATTGCACCAGCAATAAGTGTTTTACAACTTTTCTGCAGTTCTTCAAAGCCTGCATTGAGATTTGCTGCTGTTCGTACATTGAATAAAGTTGCCATGTCACATCCAGCAGCAGTGACTGCATGTAATTTAGATTTGGAAAATTTAATCACAGATTCAAATAGATCTATTGCTACACTGGCAATCACGACACTGTTAAAAACTGGTGCAGAAAGTTCAGTTGATCGTCTTATGAAACAAATTGCCACATTTGTATCTGAAATTTCAGATGAATTTAAAGTTGTGGTTGTTCAAGCGATTAGAGCTTTATGTCAAAAGTTTCCGAGAAAACATTCAGTGTTGATGAATTTTCTCTCGGCAATGTTGAGAGACGAGGGTGGATTGGAGTACAAAGCAGCAATTGCTGATACAATAATTGCTGTAATGGAGGGTAATGCTGATGCAAAAGAAGCCGGATTAGCTCATCTTTGTGAATTTATTGAAGATTGTGAGCATACATCTCTTGCAGTTCGTATTCTTCATCTTCTGGGACAAGAAGGACCAACTTCAAAGCATCCTTCGCGTTATATTCGTTTTATTTACAATCGCGTTATTTTAGAGAGTGCAAGCGTGAGAGCCGCAGCAGTGACTGCATTGGCACGTTTTGCTGCAGCCTGTCCTACTTTATTACCAAACGTTTTGGTTTTATTATCGCGTTGTCAATTGGATTCCGATGATGAAGTTCGCGATAGAGCAACGTATTACTGCACAATTTTACAGAATAAAAATGATTCATCCGTTTTGCCATTGATACATCCACCATTACTGTCTATTCCAAGTCTTGAGCGAGCACTACGCAATTACACAAACACCAATATGGTAGAACCATTTGATATATCACAAGTACCAGCGGCACAACCTATTGAGGAGCCATCACCAGCTGAAGTACAATTGACAATTAAACCAACTCAACCAAGATTGACACGAGAAGAAAGTTACGCTGAAAAATTATCAGCCGTACCGCAATTAGCATCAATAATTCAAGGAGCATTGCCATTTAAATCGTCTCAATTGATTGAATTAACTGAATCAGAAACGGAATATAATGTTAAATGCGTAAAACATTCATTTAATGATTATCTCATTTTACAATTTGATTGTGTTAATACATTACCAGATCAATTGCTTGAAGATGTTAGTGTTACTGTCGATCCACCTGAAGGTTATACAGTTGTTCGTGAAGTACCATGCGCAAAATTACCGTACAATGAACCAGGAACAACATATACAGTTTTATTATATCCTGATGACGTTCACTTGAGTCCAGCAACTATTCCAACTACTTTGCGATTTATTATACGCGATTGCGATCCTGTAACTGGACTTCCTGAAGCTGAACAAGGATATCAAGATGATTATATAGTAAGTATAATATTTTTTATCAATTTCTTTTATACAGTATTTTTAATGTGATTATATTTATGTGCATTTACTAATTTATTTTTTCATTTGTTTGATTAGTTGGAAGATCTTGAAGTGACTTTGGCTGATCAAATGCGCGGATCAAATTCACGAGGAATTGATATGAATGCAGCATGGGAAGGTGCAGCAGCGCGTGGATTTATCTGTACAGAAGAAACATTTGCTCTTGGTGCAAATGTAACAACTCTGGAAGCTGCGGTACAGAGTTTAGTTGGATTTTTGGGATTGGAAGTTGCTGAGCGCAGTGATCGGGTTCAATCTGGTGCAACTTCACACATGTTACTGTTACATGGATTTTTCCGGGGTGGAAAAGAAATTTTTGCGCGTGCTAGATTAGCGTTATCTGGCAGTCAAGTCACCATGCAATTGAGTATTAAATCACAGGATCATGATGTTACCTCGCTTGTTCTATCATCTGTCGGATAAATGAAGAAAAGAATAATTGTTAAATTCATGTTCATTGATGGAAAGTCATAGGATTGTAAATATTACAGAAAAAAAATAAATAAAATTATATACTATTATATATTATTATTATTATATCACAGGATTTCACGAGCAATTAAAATTACTTCATAAATATTCTTGATTACTGTCTTGTGATTATTTTTTATTTTTAGATATATAAGGATATCAATAAAGATTTATCGAACATTTTCTGATTTAATTTTTTTAATTTTGATACATGTTTTAATCAATATTTCATTTTTTTTTTTTTATGATTAAGATTCTATATTGATTTTCCAAATTGTGGGAAATGGTTTTTTTTTCTGTCAATTGTAATATCAAGATCTATATTATCAACCGAGTTTTCCATTTTATGTAATATTATTCGCGTAGTTGTTGCACACACAACTACATTTCACTACTACAATTTTTTATTTGCTTGTTCAGTGTAAAAAAAAATGGCCGCGGTACTTGATGAGATCGGCAAGTCCGCTGAAAAATTAATTGATGAAGAGCAGGACGATATTGTCGATGATGAAGACGGAAGTTGTTCTATTGACGTAGCTAAAAAGAAGAAAAAGAAAAAAAAGAAGAAGAAGACCGGTATGTACCATTTTATAACGTATTTCTATCGGGTGTATCCCGGTTCTTCGATGCGTGTACACTACATAAAAAAAATGTAATGATAAATTTAATCTATATTAAAAATTATTTTTAACTTTTGGAATTAGTAAGGAATCATAAAGAAATCAATTCATTTACAAGAAAATGAATTATATGTATTTTTATTAATTATTTTTTTTCATAACTATCTATAATTTTGAGGTTATTAGAGCGTTTAAAGATTAACAATGTAATATATAAAGCGGTAGATAAAATATACTCCAATAATACACTATGATTTTCCTCCTGTGTGTTACTATTGCATTAATAATAAATGATATTTTTAGGTGCTGCTGAAAGTACAACAGATGCTACTGATGAGAGGAAAGATGATGAAAATGACGAAGTTGAAGGTAATATTTAATATCCATTAACTTTCGTAGAATAAAAAATTTGGTATAATTTCATAATTTTTGTTATTAAAGATGGTGGTGAAACAGAGGAAGCTAAAAAAAAGAAGAAAAAACGCAAACCTCGTGGTGGAAAGGCCACCAAGCAACAGACAAATCCGCCCAGTATTCCAGTAGCAGAATTGTTTCCTGATGGAAGTTTTCCCGAAGGTCAAATCATGGAGCATCCATCAGCAGCTGGGATTGATGATAGAACAGCAAAAGATAGATTCACAAGCGAAGAAGCTCGAGCTCTTGATAGAATGCATAATGATATTTACAATGAAGCTAGACATGCAGCTGAAGCTCACAGGCAAACAAGAAAACACATTAAGAATTGGGTAAGTATTAAAAATTTTAATTTAGATTATTAATAATAATTCACTAACCTTTTTTTCTACTAGGTAAAACCGGGAATGACAATGATTGAAATTTGTAATGAGCTTGAAAACACTGCGAGAAAATTGATTGGTGAAAATGGACTGAAGGCAGGTTTAGCTTTTCCAACTGGCTGCTCAAGAAATCATTGCGCTGCTCATTATACACCAAACGCTGGTGATCCAACTGTATTGGAGTACGATGACGTTACTAAAATTGATTTTGGTACTCATATTAATGGACGAATTATTGATTGTGCATTTACACTTTCATTCAATCCAAAGTATGATAAGTTAATTGAAGCTGTTCGTGATGCTACAAATACCGGAATTAAAGCCGCTGGTATTGACGTACAATTGTGTCATGTTGGCGCAGCCATTCAAGAAGTAATGGAATCATATGAAGTGGAAATCGATGGAAAAACTTATCAAGTTAAATCAATTAGGAATCTCAATGGTCATTCGATTGCTCCATATCGTATTCATGCAGGAAAAACTGTGCCAATAGTTCGTGGAGGCGAAGCAACGAGAATGGAAGAAAATGAATTTTATGCAATTGAAACATTTGGATCAACTGGTCGTGGAATTGTTCATGATGATTCTGGTTGCTCGCATTATATGAAAAATTTCGATGCAGGTTATGTGCCATTGAGATTGCAAAGCAGCAAATCACTTTTCAATACAATCAATAAAAATTTCAGTACGTTATTTTCTTTATTTTTGTTGATCGTCTGTTAATTTTTCTGATTTAGATTTGATATAACAGAATTTAATTATTATTTTGTCTTGTTTCAAGGTACATTGGCATTTTGTAAACGTTGGTTGGATCGTATTGGTTGCACAAAATATCAAATGGCATTGAAGGATCTTTGTGATAAAGGTGCAGTTGAAGCTTATCCACCATTGGTTGATGTAAAAGGTTGTTACACCGCTCAATTTGAGCATACTTTGGTGTTACGTCCTACGTGCAAAGAAGTTATTTCACGTGGCGATGACTATTAATATTTGTTGATGTATTTAATTTACATTATAACGATGTGTGAGTTATGTGGATGCTATTGATAGAAAGAAATTCAGAATCAAAGCTGTTGAGTCTCTAAACATTATTGTATATCCAACGTGCAGATATTTTTGTATGCAGTTGGCGAATTCAATTGGCGCATATATCGTTATTTTGTATTTATCGCTAAGTTCTTTGTACACAATTACTTTTTTTCGTGCCTTTCTTTTTCGTATCACAAACCCAAATGGTTGATAGAATGAAAAACGGCGTTATTAAATAAATAACAGAAAAATCAATAGAATGAGTTTGATTTCAACACAATAATTTCTTGTGAATGTTAATATTCACAGGAAGGACATAGAAATAAATAAAATATATCTTTTTCTTTCTTGCTTTAATTTCAAAAACGAAATATAGCAACGTTTTTCGATGAAAAAAATTGTTATATTTCTGATTAAACTAATTACAATATTAAAGATAAAATAATTTGTTAACTTAGAAAATAACTCATGGATAATTTTACTCTTATAAAGTATATGGTACAAATAAGATTAATTTTTTCTTTATTGAGAAGAAGTTGTTAATTTTCTAGATGAGATGAAATTATGAATGGATTAATATTCAAGATTTTTATACGTACGCTTTGGAGCAAAAAAAAAATCAACTTAATATTTTTTTTCTGCTAATTTATCTTATTTATTCGATTGAAATCTGCGCACGTGGTCCCAACATTGATTAACTATATTCCGAAATAAAAAAAAAGAAACATTCGCGACTATTTTTTTTTCGCATTCGCAAAGTGAATGCGATGAAATAAATGTAAATTCATACATCATCTTACACATATTTTTTTCACAAGATCTCACGATAAAATATTTTTACCTGTACTTATTTATATGAGTATGAATGAGCAATCGCAATCGAGATGGTAAATTCTTCTATAAATTTTAATGCGTGATATTTTATATAAATAATCTGTATAGACGCAACCTCATTCATCTCATGACCGGTTCTTTTTTTTATCTCCCATCCCGAACACTATATACACAGCCACGTAGTGTTTTGCGTATAGAAAAAAAAAAATAATGAAAAAAAATCAGCTACAAACTATCGTCAATTTATGGTTGACACAAAGATGATTTTTAAACTCTTTCTCTCCTACTCTCTATTTCTTCTCTCAAGTAAAAGACACAAAGGGAGAGTGTATACGTGTGTAACGATTTTATCATATAGGCAATTGGCTTTTTATTAAATATTTCTTTTTTTTTATGTTTCTTCTATTTATTGCGAATCCGTGCGTGTCCGTAATTTTGCTCTCGCGGTTACTAATGGATTTGGCGCTTCAGCAACTGGTGGATGTTCCTAAAAAACAAAACAATAATTAGATCATTTATTCCGTAAATTCAATGACTATGCAAAAATGTCATATGAAATAAGTATAATTGAATAATTATTCACCATTAGCTCAATTTGTCGCGCTCTCTGCTCAAGAGCTCTTTGCAATGCTGTCCTTGGATCATCTTTCCAGCTTTCCTCACGATTTTTTTCAGCTTGTCGTCTCACTGCGACTTCTCGTCGTCTATCAAGTGCTCGCTGAAGCTCACTCTTCTGATTGAGAACACTTTTACCTCTTAAATAACAATAAATCAAACATAAATATATACAAGCTAAATAAAGTTACATAATAAAATATTCAATGAAATTATAATTTAGAAAAACAACTTACATTTTCTGATTAAATAGCAATTCTCTACGTAGGTCTTTGTGATTACTGTCAAATAGGCACGGGTTATAAGGCTTACGGGGTAAAATTAGGCCATCTGGACCCATGTGAGGAGCAGGTGGAGGCGGTGGTACTCCCATCATCGGAGCCATTTCCTTTTCTGAAAGAAAAATGAAAAACAATTAAATTCAACTGAAAATAAAGTGAAATATTTCAAGTTATATTAACTAATAAATATTGTTAATTCTCAAGAAACATTAATAATGTAACGCGACCTTTTAATTTAATATCACCACGATAAATTCTATCATCGGTGTCATCATTTTTACCCAATTGATATTCAAGTAAGGCAATACGAGCCTTCACTGAATTTTCTTCGCACATTTCTACCGCACTAACTTTAATGCAGTTGTAACTGCATAACTGTTATAACTGACATATCTGGCATAGCAGGTCGCTTAAATCAACTATCCAAACGTAACTATATTTTAAAAAAAAACATAGGGTTTCGCATACTAATCGAATAGAGAGAACGGAGGTTAATGCATGTGGGCAAATTTCAAGGTAAACTGCAAGTGTAGGCGATTAAAGTATTCATTTATTTATTCATCAATTAATTCTATCAAAACTGTCAGATATTTTATTTTTATCTCTTCATTCTTGTCACTGTTACTATATTTGGGATATGGTATTGAAATAATTGTTGATGGATATTTATAATAGATAGAAAATAAATTATTAAATGTAATTCACCAGGGTAATGAGGAATGGAATTGAAGGAGACGAAATTTATTGCTTTGACTTTTGATGGATATTTGTTACAGTTACTGGATGTGATGGGAATTCACTTGTAGAAAGGAGGTAGATGAGAGCTATTGATAATGATGTCTATGAAGTTTCTTTGATGATCAACAACTTGTCAATAAACTATAGCTCAATATATATTGCAGATATTGTTACTAAAAACAAGAAAGTCGCTGTCGTTTCATTAATGTCTTGGTTTTTATTGCTCTATGGAAATGTCATGGTTAATGAAAAAATTAAAAAAAAAAAAATTGGTACTGAGTGTAACGCTTTCCCCCAGTTAATACTTCCCAAAGAACCAAAGCCGTTAAAGTGTCGTGACGACTCTCACACTATATATTTAAATTGAATACAAAAAAAATGTATGTTAAACTTTCTGATCATAAAATATATATTATTGATAAAATTGTATCAT
>JAQQBR010001832.1:8744434-8785933 GCA_030347285.1 Microctonus hyperodae | reverse complement strand
TATTGAATACCAATCATGTATATATATTGATATCACGTTACAATTTACAATCGAATTGATGATTTTATAGTTGTGACTATAAGCAAACTAGTGAATCTGTTGAATATTCATCAATATTTATACAGCATTACAATTTTATTTACATATGTGTACATATAAACTAGGATTTATTCGTATGAATGATTATAAATATTTGAGGTTATGTGTGTTAATACTGTTAATTAAAGTTGATGAAAAAAATATCTTCGACAAGTTTTGGAAATAATTGGAAAGTCTAAAAATAATTAATATGTTAGATATATCTGTCTCCAAGCATTGAAGTCACCTAACTTGCCAAGCTTTAGCCAACATTCCATAAACTGAGTATGTGTGTGAAGAGAGAGGGACCTTTTGGCTTCATCAGTCATGGCTTAAAAGACTCATGGGCCCCATACAATACCTGAGTCAGATAAAAAAAAATTATTCTTCTTAATCGCACACATTAATCGTGGGAAAAAATATGTACATACATAAATATAATTAAATCATTAAGATAGAAAATTTATGATAATTAGGATTAGTATCTTGGATGTAATGAATTGTAGTTTTCTTTCAATTTAGTTATGTAAAATATATAACTTTGCACCAATGTCTTTTCCAACACTGTTGAAGTTGTGTTGGAGGATGTGGGCGTCGTGCACACCGGAAGATTTGTTGCAAATCCACCTGGAGACAATGAGAGTAAGAAAGATGGAGAGTGTTGGCGATGCTGACCAGTGTGGTGTTTGTATATGTATACCAAGACTGGGTTTTATTTTTGTTTATTTTTTTTTGTTAAGAGAGACCACAGCGTCAATTCCCAAGAGGTATATCTCCAACGCGCGGGGCAATCGCGAAAGTGGCCATGCGCCATTTGCTGAATGCCTTCAGGGGAATTTTCGGAATGGCAAATAACCTACAGGATCGATCCCACAGACCCTCTTGAGTAATGAGAAATTCCCCAACCGCGTGAAGTACACGAACTAGCCAACAACAAAAAAGTAAAATGAAAATAAATAAAAAAAATTGTCTACATTGTCTTGATTATTTCTTGTACTATGCATCTATATTCTATAAGAATATAAACAAATTATTATCAGGCTTTTTATTTAGAATTATAACTTTAAATCAAATGGATTATTAAATTCTTTTCTTGTTTTCCGATCTTTATTATTTACTTTTTTATTTGTTGAGAAAATTTACAAATGATATTGTTTTGTAGATTTAATTTAAAGTTTGGTTTGGAAGTTTAATTTTCTCTGTTTCTTTATTGAGAAAATATGTATGTAAAAACGGCTGTTCTTGTTGATTTATGATAGTTTCCAACGGACAAAATTTCATTGTTCGTTCGTGATTCCAAATATGTGTTTCTATTCATTTTTATCCCTCGCGCCGAGCGACGTTCAGAGAACAGCTTATTGTGTATACATTTTACCTGCATTCCATTGTGGTGAAAGCTCATGTAGAGGGGCGAATAAAGACTATGTATATATACTGAAGACACTGATGCATATATTGTCTTTCTATATATGTTTATAATGCATGTATGTGAGCAACTGAGCATCAGTGGTCCAACACGCAAACCCTGTCGAGTTTCCTCCGGATTTGAATGCATTGGGCGTGAAGTGTTTGGTCAGGATCATGAGAATTACTTGCATATATAATTTGTCGACGTTTCAAAATAATACAATAATGCTAATTAAATTTACTGTCTTGCAGAATAATAATTAAATGGCGTTAATGTATATGAGAAAAATGCTTGTATATATATTTTATTATGGTATTTTTATATTTTATTATGATGGCTTTCATGTTATTTATTAATGAAAATAATTGAGAGAGTAAATTTTATGCAATTTTGATTTCAGGAAACTTGGTTTGGATTTGGTACCACGTCAGGGTGCGCATATGGTGGATCCAGAGACAATGTCAATTGTCGAGCTGTATCAAGTGGTAATAATCAATAATTTTTGATTGTAGAAATCGAAGATAATGAATATGTATTTAAAAGAAAAAATGGACAGGGTAGAGATGAATTAATTATGCAATTGGGAAAATTACAAATAGGGTAGATAAATAATAAATAAAAACAAAAGTCTAAAATTTGGAATTAAACTTTTCTTTTTAATTATTTATACTTATTTATTATTTTTTTTTTTTGGCTTTTTATTTATTGATATCATATTTTTTTCAGCATGTCCAAAGCGCAGAAAATTCTCAAGGTGCTTCAGCACGTGGTACACTGCGTCGTAAAGAGCATAAAAAAGTTCTCACACATCATTTATACTTTTGTATGCGTGACTTTGGTCATTCAGTTGGTGAAGACACTGAAATATATTTTTCCCTTTGGGATTCACGACGTAGTGCATACCTCAGTGAAAGATTTCTTGTAAGGATATCCAAAGAGGGTTTCTCTAATTACGTGGAGAAACTTCACAGTAATTGCACGATCTTTACGGACCTTGGAAATGCTGATTTAAGTCGTGACCTCTACGTGATTGCTCATGTTATGCGGTGTGGCCGGATGTTGTACTCTGATTCAAATAAAAATAAAACAGGAAGTGCTGTTTACAGACGTCCCCACGGTGTTGGTGTATTATCACTTGTTGATGCATCGCAAGATCATGCTGAGGAATTAGAAATGACATTTAAAGTTTATCAAGGCGAAGAAAAAGAATTTCATCAGTTACATGAACAAATAATACGAAATAATAAATGTTCACCATTACCAGGACAGCCAAATTATGGAATTGTTGTGTCACTTCGTGTATTGCATGGTGAATTGACGCAAGTACGTGATGAGCATCCGCATTTATTTAAAAATGTTTGTTTAACGAGAAAACTTGGATTCTCGGATGTTATAATGCCGGGCGATGTGAGAAACGATTTGTACCTGAGGTTGGAGCGAGGTGAATTCGAGCGCGGTGGCAAATCAACGGGAAAAAATATTGAGGTAATTGAGCCGTCCAATTAACAACCATTTGCTTTTAATTAATATTATCGTCAACACCTATAAGCTTCATAGCACTTGATTACTGTATGCAATTAAATCATAATCAATTAATTAATCGCATATTTTTATTTTCATTTTTATTAATAATGCAGTGGGAAATATTGTAGTGAGAATTATTGGTTTTTTTTTTATCAGGTAACAATGTTGGTGCTCGATGCAGAAGGACAACCGCTTGAGGAATGTTTATTTGGTGCTGCTGGTATGGAAGGAAGCTCCGAGTATCAAAGTTTAGTTATTTACCATCACAATAGTCCATTTTGGGCTGAGACTGTTCGATTGGCGGTGCCAATTGAGAAATTCTATGGAAGTCACATACGATTTGAATTCCGTCATTGTTCAAGTGAGTTTTGTTTATTATTAATAAATATTTGAATGAAATTGATCAATTATAGTAATAAATATTTGTTAATAATATTAATAATTAATTAATTAATAATAAATATTTGAATGAAATTAATTATAGTATAAATTTTATTGTAATATATTGAAAACATTTTTTTTTTTGCTTTGATTTTTAGCACGAGAGAAAAATGATAAAAAATTATTCGATTTTGCATTTGTACGTTTGATGGAGCCAGACGGCGGTGCTACTATTCAAGATGGCTTGCACGAACTTTATATATACAAGTGTGAGGAACGTGCTAAATTGGATTCATTGAGTTATCTCTCGTTGCCTGCAAGTGCAAGAGAACCTCATTGTCCAGGAGTGCCTCCATTCACTCGATCACCCAAAGAAGCTGTATTCATAACGACTCTATTGTGCAGCACAAAATTAACACAAAATGTTGACTTGCTGAGTTTGCTACAATGGAAAACACATCCAGATAAAATAGCTGAAGCGTTAACGCGCGTATTGCGTTTAGAAGGTGAAGAGCTTGTTAAATTTCTTCAAGATATTCTCGATTCACTTTTTGCAATGTTTCATACTGAAGATGGAAATTCGACAGCGCACTCGGGTCTAGTCTTTCAAGTTCTTGTTTCTATATTTAGTTTACTTGAAGATCCGAAATTTGAACACTTTAAACCAATGATAGACGTTTATATTTCCGGTCATTTTGCCGCTGCACTTGTTTATAAAGGACTTTTAAGTAGTGTACAACATTGTGCTGATTGGGTTACTGCAGCAGAAAAACAAGAACCAATTATGAAGTGTTTTCGTTCGCTTGAATATCTCTTCAAATTTATTATACAAAGTCGATTACTGTTTGCTCGAGCAACTGCTGGACAGTATGAGGACAGTTTTAAACGTGATCTCTATCGAGTATTTGCCGCATTGAATAAAATGTTGACATTACCATACGAAGTGGTTTTACTCTCACAAGAGGCATTGTTGCTGTCAATATCAGCGGTATTTGAACAGCTCATTGCTGTATTACCAGTACTTGAAGTTGCTAAATTAACATGTACAATGTTAGATTCCGTATCGAGGGATCCACCACCACAATTGATGCAAGCAAAATTAGTGGCAATTAAAAAGCTCGTAACATCAGCGCTATTTCAAGATGATGAAAGTCGAAATCTTCTTTTAATTACGATATGTAAACACTTGAGTGTGCATTTGGCAAGAAGAGAAGAGCTCAGATCATGCACTGATATTATTGGTGAAATTCTCAGCTTTTTATATAAACGTGGCTGTGATACAAATAAAGTTAATAATTGTATTCATCATGATGTCGAAATTTTATGCTTATCAATTTTTGATGTTTTAATTGAAACAATATTAATTATTGTTACTGCTAATGGTCCAGTATTGGGATGTCTTGTTGGTTGTCTTATTGGACTTTTACAGCAGTTGGATGAATATCATTATCCAAGATTGTGGGAAGCACTTACACCAAATGGCGAACGCAAACCATTAAAGGATTTTCTTTTACGAATATTTCTTGTATTACATGATTTAATGCGTCTTGAAATATTTCCACCTGATTGGCTAGTAATGCGAATGCAGGCCAATAATATTATTCTTAAATCGCTGGAGGAATTGGCTCAACCATTGGCATTTAAATTTTTACATGTAAATTTTGATTCACAACTCTGGTCAACTTATTTTAATTTAGCAGTGGCATATCTTACTCAGCCGTCACTGCAGCTTGAACAATTTTCCGAAGTGAAACGCGAGAAAATTGTTGAAAAATACGGTGATATGAGAGTACTAATGGGCTTTCAAATATTGTCAATGTGGTCACAACTTGGTGAACGTAAACTCGAATTCATTCCGGGTATGGTGGGACCATTTCTCGAGGTAACATTAGTACCTGAAAGCGAATTAAGAAAGGCAACGCTACATATCTTCTTTGACATGATGGAGTGCGAACAACGCGCACGTGGAAGCTTTAAATCAGTTGAATCGGAATTGATTGATAAATTGGATATTTTAATAAGCGAAAATAAAGGTGATGATGAATATCGCCAATTATTTAATACAATGTAAGTAAATAAATAATAATTTTGTTTTTTTTACGCATGTTGCTGTGAGAATAACATAATTGTATAATTATATTTCAAATGCTTGTTATCATTTAAGTACTAACTGCTATATTAACTTTCTTATCTGCTGCTACCTAGGGAACATCTTAGTGCCGTGTAAGTTTTTAATAAGCGTGAATAAATATTAATCAAATGATGTTTATCTATTTTTTCTTTTTATGGTTAATTTTTTTTTTCAATTTAAGGTTGCTCGATCGCGTTCAATCTGAGGATCCAACGTGGAAAGACAGTGGAACCGCGTTTATTACTTCAGTTACACGGCTACTTGAAAGACTATTAGATTATCGGAGTGTTATCCAAGGCGATGAGAACCGTGACAAACGCATGTCATGCACGGTGAATTTATTGGTAAGAAAATATAAATTAAATTGTTTTTTATTATTAATTTTTCTTTTCTTTTCTTGCTTTTACTGCTTAACCCACGGATGCATACACTCGCACACACGCGAAGTTAATCTTGTTTAATGATTTATAGTAGAGTAGAAGTGATTGATTAAAAAAAAAAATTGCTGGAGTGCAAATCATTGTGATAATTGACCGTGAATATTGTTAAGCCACGTGACCCGCCATACGATCACGATTGTTTTGCATGTTGATATAAAAATGAGTCTGTAAGACGTTGTGATCATAATTGGATACACACTCGATAAATTAACATGGCCGGGGTGTGATCGAAAAATTATTTTTAAACGCGTGTGAAATTTTGAATTTTATTATTTGTTAATTAATTAATTGTGAATAATTATGGGACCTATTTCAATGTTTATACAGAATTTCTACAAAAATGAATTCAATCGAAAGGAAATGTATTTGAGATACATTTACAAGCTTCATGATCTTCATTTAGCAGCTGAAAATTATACAGAGGCAGGTTTTACTATGAAACTTTATGCCGATCAACTGAGTTGGGAATCAACTTTATTGCCGGCTGATCATACACACGCACAACAACCTGAATGGCAGCGTAAAGAGCATCTCTATCATCAAATTATTCATTATTTCGATCGTGGTAAATGTTGGGAAAAAGGTATACCTCTGTGTAAAGAGTTGGCAACTCTTTATGAGACTCGTTTGTATGATTATCGAAAGCTCAGTCAGATTTTGATAATGCAAGCTAAATTTTTGGATAATATATTAACACAATTGAGACCTGAACCGGAATATTTTCGAGTTGGATTTTATGGATTGAGTTTTCCACTTTTTGTTCGGGTAAGTTGAGCATGAATAAATAAATTTTTAATGACTTTCAGTTCAATGAAATTGTGTATTTATATTGTAAATCGTCACGTTTTATTTTTAGAATAAGCTGTTTATTTATCGTGGTTTGGAGTACGAGAGAATTGGTGCTTTTACACAGAGGCTTCAAACAGAATTTCCAAGTGCACAAATACTGATGAAAAATTCACCGCCAGATGAAATGATAATCACATCTGAAGGCCAATGTTAGTAATTCAAATTACCAAAGTAGAGATAAAATAAATTTACAATAAATTAATACATATTTAATTTACATTTTTTAGATATTCAAATTTGCAATGTCAAACCCATTCCCGAGGAGAGCAGTTTAGCGTGCACAACAGGCGAAGTTCCAGATCGTATTGTAGCATTTTATCTCGTGAATGATGTACGGAAATTCACATTTGATCGGCCATTGCATCGTGGATTGGTCGACCGTGAAAATGAATTTAAATCATTGTGGATTGAACGTACAACTTTAACAACAGAGGCAAAACTTCCCGGTATATTACGTTGGTTTGAAGTAATTGAGAGGCGAACCGAGCTGCTTGCGCCAGTACAATACGCGTGCGAGACAATGCAAAATGTTGAGACTGAATTACGGAGATTGGTAGCGCAATACACATCTGAACCGCAATTAAATATAAATCCATTCAGTATGCGATTGCAGGGAATTATTGATGCTAATGTAATGGGTGGAATAACGAAATATCAAGAGGCATTTTTAATACCAGAATTTTCACGACGCAACCCTGATATGGTGCCGCATGTTAATAAACTTAAAAATTTAATATTGGATCAAATGAGCGTGCTAGAATCGGGTTTAGTACTTCATGGACAAATAGCACCTGCAGGAGTGCAACCATTACACAAGAGACTGATTGAAAGATTTACTCAGCTCAAACAGAGCTTGGGTCCATTAGCTAGACAGCGCACAATTCATCAAGACAGTATTATTAATTCACCATTACCGCCATTACCAACTAATGAAAAGCAACGACCCGCCACATTGGAAACTGCTGGCTCAAGAATTTCACACGGTGACAGCGATGGTATCCCAGATGATGAGGGATTTTATACAAGGGTAGACGGCGCTCCGCCACCAATTCCACAGCGTGAAGTTCGTCCACGCTCGGTGGGTTATGGATCAACGCCACCACGTCCAACTCATCATAGAACGCTGAGTAAACCCCTTAGTCCTAAATTACCATTGAGACATTCGTTGCCAACGCCAACCGATGGCACAGATCAAACTAATATGCGAAGCTCTTGGAGTGAACCTGGACCTGAACAAGCACCGCCTTTACCACCGCGTGGTTGTACCCCGGATAAACGTGAAACAAATTCAAATTCAGTTGCCCCACCAGCACCACCAAAACGTTTGGCTCATAAACGCAATACAGAATGGAGCACTGAGGACGACACTGATAATCCAAATGACTCAAATGATTTGAGGGACTCGGGAATTTCCACTACAAGTTTATCGGATTTTCAATCTCATTTGTCGAATCTTAATAATTTAAGTTATGAAGATTTTGAACCGAGGTTGAGGAGTAATGA
Source organism: Microctonus hyperodae (assembly GCA_030347285.1). Lineage (NCBI taxonomy): Eukaryota > Metazoa > Arthropoda > Insecta > Hymenoptera > Braconidae > Microctonus > Microctonus hyperodae. Next base: position 8,777,619 of record JAQQBR010001832.1, on the reverse strand, counting down.
TATTATGAATATTTCTCCACCGTCTGTGATAAATCCTCTTAACGTTTCTACAAGCAGTTTCTCAGTTGCTACATTCCAATGTACACAGAATTTATTGAATAATGAGGTGAATTGATGTCAATTTATTTTTTTTTGTTTTTAAGAATTTTTAAGAATGGAAATCATTAACTTTTGTATTTTTTTTTAGTCAAGTCCACCGCCAATCCCTCCGAAAGCCAATCAGGATATACCATCAGCACCCTCCACATTGGAACGTGCAACGAATCGAGCTGGCCATACTGAAAATTATTCTGTGCCGAAATTACAAACGCTCTCAGTCGCAACAGACGGCGAGAGTACGATATAAATTGATACAAAGTGTCATCTCCTAGTCTTAGTTGGTAGTCATGATATACGGAATTTATAATTTTTCTTGCACGCAAAAACAAAATAATTTACGATTTTACGTGTTGGAAATGATATATATATATATACTTATAAGAAATAGTTATTATAATAATCGTAAATTATAGATTTTAAATTAAATTTCGCTGCATATATATTCGCTTTATTTAAGCGATTAAAAGACAAGAAAAACGGATCAAATTAACGCCAATAACTGGAGGTTACGTATTACATACCTAGAGAATAGAATTATACGTATTACCATAGAAAACAAAAATCTAGATCAAAACCCGAAGCAGAAAATCGTAAACAATTTCCTTTTTAATACGAAATAAATAAATAAATTATTAAAATTTAATATTTCTCAATGAATTGACATCAGCGTTCTTCCGGGTATATGAATCTAAACTATATTTTGTAATTTATTTATATTTCCAAAAATGAAAAAAAAAAATAAAGAATAAAATCATCTCTTCTTAAATGGTATTTATCACGCGTGATAAATTTCATGTGTGCTGCAATAAAAATAATTATAATAAACAAAAGTCAATGTATTAAACAAACATATTAATATTAAGATTTAAGATATATATAAATTATGTATTTTGTCATGTTTCTTCGTATAAATATATACAAAAGTTTGAGTATTATCTCGCATAAGTGCGTCACGTGGCGAACTAAAGTTCTTGATGAATAAAATAAAAAAAAAATTTGTATAAAAATTATATATAAAAAAAATTAATCTTAATACTAAAAAGTGGAATGTTTACATTGCACAATACACAATTAGATCACGAATATTTTAAGTACGTGTAGAAGAATTTCACAATCATATCGAATACATATAATTAATAATACGTGTAAAAGTGATGAAAATGAGCAAGAGATCATTATCCCCGGGTAATCCAGTCATTGCAAATTGTCGACCATATATAAATAATTATATTATATAAAAGGATACATATTAGGAATGTTTTTGATGCTATCTAATATACGACAATTGCTCGATGCACCCGGTTAATTCAATATTAATACAATTCGGGGGGGAAAAAAATTATAATTAAAATAATTTTAGGCTTATACGAACAGGCACTCCACACATATACATATGCTAATTCAAATATGGCTTACATATTTTTCTTTTTCTTTTTTTTTTCTTCATCTAAGTACAATCATGGCCATTGCTTAAAATATAATTGATCATTCGTTCGATTGGATCATTCATTCGTTTCTCTTTTATCATCTATAATCTTTAATTGCATGTAAAAATTGGCTTAAGCCTAAGGTATGTATTTTGTACGGTATTTTTCATGTAGACGGAGTCCTTCAAACCGGTGTCTCGGCATTAATATCCTTCCTGCAATAGAATATGCCATAATCTATTAATTCATGTGTAATTCTGTTTCTATCATTATTTTAATTAATGGGATGGGATTTTAATGGATTGAATGATAGTAAGATATTAATGAGCTCACCTCTTCACTGCAAAAGTCCATGAAAGAAAAAAAAATATGCCATCACCATCATGGAAGTAAGCAGAGATCATATAGAGAAAATATACTGTGTTAGCTCAGAATGTTCCAACCCCACCTTTTAAGAAGCATTAAAATAATATGTAAAATAAAATTAAAAGAAATGAAAAATTGTGATATTTATCAAGATATAAATTTGCAAATGATATAGAAAATGAGTACAAAGTATTAAAATATACTCAATTAATTAGTGACGGAATAATAATAATAAAAAAAAAAAAGAAAAACAAATTAATAAATAAAAATAAACCCCTTGGACTTACTCTGTTTCTGTGATTGTTTGCTCGTAATGTTGCTGTTGCTGTTGCTGTCTCAATGCGGCTAATTCATTGCTGTGATGAAGATCGTGTGTCAATGAACTTGACAATATTCTACCGCTCATTGGTAAAATATATTCAGGTGAATCTTCAAGTACAGTTGGTGTTATTTTTCCACGCTTTAAGCTTCCATATCTCTCTGAACCACTGAGATTGTCATGATGAGAACCATGAATACTTTGTCCTCTTTTTAAGCTTCCATAACGCTCTGAGCCACTGTGATTATCGTGATTGGAATTTTGCGAATGATGACTTAAACTCGAGCCAAGAATACGCGATGACATTGAAAGCATATAAGGTGTTGGTGATACTGTATGATCTTCCTCAGCGGTATATGGAAATAAATATTTTTCACCAATATGATGATGTTTTTCTTCGCTTTCTGAGCAATTTTCATCTGGCTGCATTTTTTGCGGTGAATTTATATCCGGATATGGCAATGGATTTGGACTTGATGTTTTATTCGATGCTATTTCATTATCAGAAATTGTCCCACCTGACCATTGACTACCTCGTATATCTACATTTGTTGGTAAATATGCTTCAGGCAATTGTGAGCTCCATCGTGGTGCATAAATTGGTTTAATATTTGGGAATAATTCAGAATTTGAGCAGAGAATATTTAAATGATCACCGGGATTACTGTGAATATTCGGTAAATAACTGTGCGATATTGGCTGCTGTGTAGACACTCCCATATTTTTATGTGATCTTGATGCGACATCTTCATCGTCAGAACTGTGCGAGCTTGCGAGATCTAAACTTCTACCGCCGCCACCTTCTGCTTGAGATCCATCTGAATCAGATTCGGAATCTCGACGTGATCCTCGCGGTTCACTTTGCTCTTGACGCGAGTGCAAAGTTGAATGATGACTGCGCGATGATAAATACGGATCACGATCACTATTATAATTGCTCGTGGACGTTGATGTATGTCTCAAATGTGTATCACTACGATAAGGACTTGAGCCAGTTTTATTTGTGCTTCGTGATGTTGTGCTACTTGTTGATACACCAACGTGTACACGTCTACACGCAGCAGTTGCATTGCCATTATATGTTGTTGAATATGCCAATGCTGAGCGTGATTGTCCATTGACATTTTGACTACTGCTACCATTTGCCAAACTTCCTTCTAATAACGGTCCCTTCTTTCCAAAACATCGAAGCAGACTCAGGTACAAATTACGTCTAACTCTTCCATTTATAAAGCAATAACCTATAAAACTGAATGAAGCATGAAGAATCACAGCGACGCTGAGTAAATACGATAACATTGCTGAATTTTCCGATGCATTTAATACCGCTAAAGTCCATGTTGTTCCAAGTAATGGTAATGACGCTACTGATAACCACAAAAGTGTACGTAAATTTCCAAAACCCATAATATGTTCTTTCAATGTAAATGCTGCTTTTACTGACATCATTAGAATGAAAAAATTAATTATCACTGTAATACATACTGGTCCAATCAATGACCAAACCACAGTCTCATAAATTGATAACCAACAGAAATAAAAATTTCCATATTGATCTGCGCGTACACCAATCGTTAATCCAACAATTACAGCTGGTATTGCATAACCAATTGTATAATAAAATCTCATTTGTCCATGATTGACATCACGCATTTCCGTTAGCATACGATAAAGATGCACCGAATCGACTAGAGTCCATGCAAATGCACTTAGCCATGCATAGTGTAATCCAATTGCTGTTAATTTACATGGAAATTCATTAGCTACCAATGGGCCACGAGCTTTCAATGCAATAAAATATAATAATTCGGCTATTAATACACAAAGAATTAAATTCATGTGTATGCTATTGGAATTAGTTCCGCCACCGCGTATTAATCCTAAAATTAATAGAGCTGAAAGTAAAAGCGGTAATGCCAACATAAATGCACTGTAACTCGTGACGTCTTCAAGTAATGATGGCTCTGGCACGTATTCAAGATCAAGTACATCAGTTAAAACAGCAAATGTAGCTAATTGTAAATTTTTCACTTCAAGTATTACACCTTGGCAGGAACAATTGACTATTTGTCGGCCTGAATTATCAGCCATTTCCTCCACTTCAGTTGTACAACCAATTCTACTCCATTCACCAATGTCCCGTACAGTACTCCAATGTACGCACTGGGGATTTGCACGAATTTTTGCGCCATCGTCTTCAATAATCCATAATTGAATTTGTACTGGTGATTGTAGGGAATTTTCAGACGATAGTGGTTTAGAGCCATTATCAGACGGTACTAAAATTGATACTGTAACAATTGGTGATCCAACAGCTACTTCAACACCCCAACGTACAGTGACAGAATCATCAAATCGTCTGGGTAAAAGTGCGCCCAATTCACGATATTGAACATAGCTCAATACAGCCTTTTCATTATTATCATTATCTCGATCATTAACTTCACCGTGACTCAACGATTTAATTCCTAATAAACTTAACGGAACTCGGATCTTTGAGTAAGGATCAAATCGGCTAGGATCAGCCATGTAATTGTTGTACTTTGGAAAGCTAATGTAAGGCTCACGATGAGCTGGTGTAGTTAGAAATGATGAGGTATCAGGTAAAATTACACGTCTATCGGCTTCTAATGGTCTTGCAGTTGATAATGTACTGTCTTCTTTATATTCTGTTACTTCATAGCCGAACAAACTCTCGGATGTGACGGTATCCAATCCCATTACTACATTAACATCGACAATTTCAAATGGATCAGTGAAGGTATTGTGTTGTGCACCAGTGAGAACTTTTAAATATTTTGCCATTGCATCGAGAATTTTATCCGGGCTATCACCATTTAATAATTGAATTCTTTCCCAATTATTAAAATGTTTTTTACTGAGTATTGCACCGGCTATTCCAACTAAATGCGGCACATAATCTTTATCCTGATTGTGTGTTAAATGCAAATCAGCAAGAGCCTCCTCATATTTTAATAATAAAATTAAAAGTGATTCGGCAACTAAAACATCTGCGCCATACATATTTTCAGTTATATTCACAGCGCTATGAAGATCTTTTGCCATTTTCACAGCTATATCTCTATTTAAAATTAAATCTGAATTTTCAAGTGATGCCAATAAATATCTTTGCTCGACAAATGGCGCAGATGTGCAATTAAATAAATCTGGTGGTTGCCATCCGCTCATTTTATCATCGCACGATCGTGAAGTTTTGCCTTGTGCTGTTCCTGGACAATCCTCAATCGCTGTAATTCCAAATTTAGTTCTTGGCCACCACAATCCTTCAGCATACGACCTTGGACATCCATCATAAACGACTTTACATCCCTCTTCAGTAACTTCAGCGTATGGATTTGGACAATCGGTGCATGCTCTTCCTATAACGCCATTTCTACAACGACATTGACCAGTTTCAATATGACAACGTGGACCAAAGCTACCAGTTATATAGCACTCGCATGGAATACATTCCTCTTTATCTAAAGGTTGATAATGATTTTTCTTGCAATAACACTCGCCAGTTGTTTTATTACATGATGGATCATAACCTTTTGATTCATCACAATGACATGGACCGCAAACTGGTGATCCCCACCATGTTGCTGGACACGGTTGATCAACTCTCATCTCACAATATTCTCCCGAATAATCTTCACTGTTACATTCACATTTATATCCGCGTTTAGATGTAGAATTAGCTACACAAATTCCTGAATCACTGTGGCACGGATTTATATCACAAATTGCCTCGCAATTTTTTCCAACACGTCCGCTATTACAGACACAATCACTTGATTCCCATTTTATAATGCAAGATGATTCTTCGGGACACGTGACACTGCATTCATTATCAGTTGCGCAACCAATACCAACATTTTCTTGTACTGTTGGATGTTGTAGTACACTTTGATTTGTGCCAATACGTAAATCTTGAATGCAACCTTCGAAAAATGGAATTTCTGTATTGAATGATTCATCCGGACCACCAAGAAGTGTTCTACCAACATAAAGACCTTGAAGTTTCGCTGGAAGCGGTGATATTAATGGTCTGAGTCGATAATTTATATCTAAAGAAACAAATCCACTTTGCCAAATAATTTCAATTCTGTGCCATATTCCATCGTTAATTGTCGTAGGTGTTTTTATTATGTCAATGCCATCCAATGAAGCTTCGAATTTTCCATTCTTAAGATAAAATAATGCTGAACTATTTTGTCCTATCTTTATGCTCATGATAAATGCATTATTAATGCGCGTGCGAATACTCAATGCAGTCATCCATGGTAGTTGTATAGGTCTCAGTAATGGATTGAAACTGAGTATACCGTCACCATGAAATCTCCATGGTTTGTTGACTTCATCGCTGCACTGTGGACCTGCAAAACCCTCCTCACATTCGCAAATATATCCGGACCAAATCTCACGACATTTTCCCTTATTGTAACAGGGATTTGATGCACAAAATGCACGTTTCTCCGGACAGCCAACACTCGTACCATTGTCTGCGACAAAAGCATTTAAATCTATGAATTTATAGTCAATATAGAGGTCACTTATACATCCAACAAAATTTTTATTTGTCACTTGAAAGTCTGATGGTATTGCGGGTAAACCACCGATTTGCATTGGTCCAGTAAGATCCAAGAAACGATGACACGTTTCAGTTACAGCACTGCAACGAGATTCAAGAATTTGTTGAGCAGTTCCGGCGCATGACCATTTTTCACCCAATCTATCGCCGTATCGTAAAGCTAAAGCAATATCACAATTATCTAATGCTATTGTCACTGTTCTATTGATGTAAATAACTTCAACTTCGTGCCATTGACCATCGGATACACCACCGGGAATTTTTGCTGATGCTCTAGTCACTTCATCGCCCAATGAAAAACTAAATTGTACTTGAGAATTAACGATTTCCAATGCTATAAAATCATGTTTTTCATTATATCTACCGTTGTAGAGTAAAAGTCCTTCGGTTGCTTCTGTGGCGAATTTTAATTGTATATGAAGTCGATGTCGTTGTTTAAGTGATGCAAATGTTAAAAATGTGGTTGGATTAAAGCTCCGTGCACGGAGCTCGCACAGTGGTGTAACACTGTCGAGTGGTGTAATTGTACAACCCTCGCACGTAAAACCACCTCCTGATTTAGCAATACATTGAGATTCACCTTTACAAATATCAGCGGTACACATGCCAGTGTCGAGTGATACTTCGCAATTAATTCCAGTGAAATTTGGATTACACACACATGTATAACCGCTCTCTTTACGCTGACATGTTCCACCATTTTTACATGGATTTGAGTAACACAAATTAACTTCCATATCGCATAAATATGCCTCTTTACTTCCGGTAAATCCACTTGGGCATCGACAAGAAAATGTTGTCACTGGATAAATCGGTCTAAATAGAATTGTATTACTACTTGCGAATCCCGATGCATTACCGAATTTCAATATTGTCACGCATTCCTCAAAATTCAAACATGGTTCACGCACACATAAATTATCATCGAATGGCAAAACAACAAGAGTTGATAATCGTGCTAAAATTCCACGATTGAGATAAACGCGTTCTTGAAGATATTGTGGCGTATAAAATTCATCATTATTTCCGGGCTCAACTTTTCTCGCTGAAAAACTGACATTCAATATTTTTCCATGTACATCTGTATCCTCTTGAACACTAAAAATAAATATATTTTCTCTTGGACATGGAATAATTGCTGATAAACCGTCCATAAAATAATTTAATAAAGGACTCAAGAATGCCTCGACTGTCATGTCATCAAGTCTCACTGTAATGGAATTGTATAACATTTTATCAGTGATTAATCTAATTGAAAGTGTCATTGTAGCCTTTGCTTCGTTGACTCCATCAGTGACAGATACTTCCATTGTTGCAACACGCGGTACATTTGTATTCAATTGCGGTGACAAACTTATTTCACCTGATGTTTTATTTAATGCAACAAGTTTTGCATTATTTCCCGCTAAAATACTATAAACAAGTTTGTCAGTGACATCAGCATCAATTGCGGGAATTTTTCCAATTGGAGCGGTGGGGAAAAAGTCCTTGAAATTATTAAATATTATTTGAAAGTCCTTGAGAACAGGTGCATTATCATTAACATCCGTAACCATTACTTGAACTAAAACATCAGAACGTAATGGCGGTGATGCGGCACGAACAAATAATTCAAATTTTTTCTTTGGTGATTCATAATCCAATTCTTCAAGTGTTATTAATTCTGCACGGTCAGCGCCTTGACGTGTATTTAATGAAAAGCTATTTGCATCCTCGCCGCCAATTATTGAATACTGAACAATTGCATTGAGACCCTCGTCCGGATCGTGCGCATAAATTTCACCGACGGTAGAACCCGTTGGTGAATTCTCCGGAATATAAAGGATTATTTTGTCACTTTCAAATGCGGGCGGTGAATCATTGACGTCTTCAATTTTAATTATAATTGGAACAACTGAAGAAAGCATTGGCATTCCCCTATCAACTGCCATAGCTTTCAACGTATATCTCATTACAGATTCACGATCTAATTGCTTAGAAGTTCTTACAATACCCGTAGTGGAGTCAATTGCAAATGCTCCATCACCATCATCGTCTAATGTATATCGAACTCTGCCATTTAATCCCATATCAGCATCAGTAGCCGACACTCTCAGCACGGCAGTGCCCACTGACACATCTTCCGGCACATTTCCAGTATATTGAGCAGCTTCGAATACTGGTGCATTGTCATTCACATCAGTTACTGATATTTCAACATCTGTTGTGTCAGACAATGAAGGAACACCGCCGTCTTTAGCTGTGACAGTTAAAAGATATCCAGACGAACGCTCTCTGTCTAATGGTCTCGTTGTGGTGATAGCGCCAGTTTGTGGATTAATTGTAAATTCAGCAGCTTCAAGAATTTCACCATCTGTTCCAAGACTATAAGTAACTTGTGCATTTTGTCCAACGTCCGAATCAGTTGCGCTTACAACAAGTACAGTTGTACCTATTGGTGCATCTTCAAATACAGACACTGAATACGGAGCATTTTCAAATATTGGCGCAAAATTATTGGCATCAGAAATATTTACATAAACTAATGCGGTATCAGTTCGTCCACCTGAATCAGCAGCAGTGATAGTTAAAACAAATCTTTTTTCTTGTTTATAATCGAGCGGTTGTGCAACGGTAATTAAACCTCCACCATTTTGAGAGGTAATTGAAAATCTTCCTCGTGTATTTCCTGCAGTAATATCATAGTGTATTTTTGCATCTTCATCAGGATCTGTAGCAGTAACGAGCGCCACAGATGTTCCCGGTGGATCGTCTTCTGAAACAGCAGTTTCATAATTTTTCGGCTCGAATTTCGGATCATTATCATTGACATCAGTAACTGTGAGAACAACAGTTGCACTCCCGGATTTTGGTGATTCTCCCGAGTCTGTGGCAATCACGGTAAATTGATATCTTGAACATTGTTCACGATCAAGCGGTTTTGTCGTATGAATCCAACCAGTTTCAGCATTAACAGCAATTGGAAAATTTTCCGTTGATGCTCCATTAAAATCTCTCGCTCCAATAGAATATTTTATTAATGCATTTAAACCTTTATCGCCGTCATAAGCTTGTACTCTCACGATTGAATGACCAATTGGTACGCCCTCCGAAACAGTTTCCTGCAGAAGACTGGTAAAAAATCTCGGTGAATTATCATTGACATCGTCAACGTGAATTAACAATTGAGTTGTATTTGATCTTGCTGGCGCGCCGCCATCTTGTGCCCGAACGACTATTCGATAAAGATCCGATGTCTCGTAATCCAATGGCTTCACCAGAGTAACGTCACCGCTCAATGAATCAATTGAAAATGTATTCTGAGTATTACCACCAATTATTGCATATCTTATAGCAGCATTTGCTCCATTGTCAGCGTCAGTTGCTCTTATTTTTGATATTACCGGATTTGTTGTATAATCCATGTCTTCCGCAACTGTTGTTGAATAAGAACGTTCCGAGAATTGTGGATAATTATCATTATCATCGAGTACTCGTACAATCAATGTTGTAGATGCACTTTTTCTTACCGACGATGGATTCGCAAGATCAATTGCGCTTATAATAACAGTATAAACCTCAGTTTTTTCACGATCTAATGACATTCGTGTTGTAACAACCCCGGATTTCGGATCAATTCTAAATGTTGCCGAGTCTTCAGTAACCGAAGTCATTCCACCGCCCGTTGTCGATTGAATGGCATACTCAACTTCAGCATTTCTACCAAAGTCTTTATCTGTTGCCTTTACAGCAATTACAGTTGAACCAAGCGGCACACTCTCACGAATCGGCGCTTCGTACTCGGGCCATTCGAATGATGGGGCATGATCATTGGCATCAAGGACATTAACCTGAAGGGTTGTCGTACCAGTTCGTGGTGGAAAAGAATCGTCCACAGCCAATACTTTAAAATAATGAAGCTCCACACTTTCACGATCGAGTTTAGCACGAGTCGTGACTCGTCCGGTCGTTGAATCAAGTAAAAATAGTGCACTTGAGCGTGCATCGAGCAATGACATCATGGAATAATGTACAGTGCCACCCTCAGGATCTCTAGCTCGTACAACAGTTACCAATTCACCTGGCTCTTTTTCCTCCTCAACTGCCGCTGTATAAAGACCGTGCTCAAAGAATGGCGAACGATTTCTCAATTCACGTCTAACTCTTCTACCTAAATCAGTATCGTCCAATTGTTGATGGTGAAAAACAATTTTCAAACGATGCTCAGCGTCCGCCATATGAGTTCTGCCACAACGTAATGTCATTGAGACCGAGATCTTCCATAATGGATCAATGAGACATTGTTCAGACGCTGATACAAGATCGCCAGCTGCACCTTCAACGAGAAAACGTGAATCAGCAACACCGCCCCAACGTGTTTCACAATCTTTCACTGCTGTGTGTGGCAAAAAATCACGTAATGCCGCAACTAATTGTGATGCACGTAAACAAATTTCCGTAAATTTATCCGTGCTTGGCATTGCATAAGACGCTAATGTCTCCGCCATCCATCCTTTCGTAGCTGCCAGATCCTGATTTTCATTACCACAACCTGTAATTAATACTCTCAATGGTAAGCTGTAATAATCAATATTTGGTCTACCAAGTCGTGAACTCGTAGAGTCAATATAAAATGTAAATAATCTTGGATACTGTAGGCCATCGCAATTCAATGATTTTGCAAGTGTTACACGGCCATTGTGCGGATGAACTTTGAGTAATTTTCGTGCAAAACGTGCAGTACGATCAGAGGACACCTCATATTTTCTACGTCCACCGAGTTTGGGTATTCCCGCTTCAAAAATAAGCGTTCCCGGTGGTAAATCTGATGATAATACCACTAAATAACTCTCGGCCACGTGCCACAATGTGGCAAAACAAACCACAAGGGCCAGTAGCATCCATATTCCTCTTCTCGCCATATCACAATCTTATCATTCTCATTTTCCGTCAAATCATTTTATCCCTTTTATTCACGCTCAACGTATATTTCATAGTACGTTGGAAAATTAGACACGCCACACAGCGTTATTGCAATAGATATCACCATGATCCCCAGCTTCCTGAAACACAAACAACAGTAATATTTAGACCAGCTGATGCTCAATAATGCTTGTGTACATGTATATACTATTATAATTCTCATATGAAGCGCATAAATATCCTGTAAGATAAATAGATAGATAACTATACATATTTATGTATATATATCTCATGATGGGATATAAAGTAAAATAGAAGAAAATGAAGAAACTTTAATGCGAATAGGATGAGACATCGCTTCTCTCGTTGAAGCGCAAAACGATACGATTCAACAACCGCAACTGTGTATACACACACAGATCCATACAGAAGAGCGAGAGTCCAATAAGTATCCACCGGAGGTTTTGTTTTTATCGTTTGTTTTGTCCTCAACAATCCAAGCTATACCTTGCGCGAACATGGTGCCTCGGTGGTAGCAGCTATATGTCTGCATAGTAGTATATATACGTATAATATAGCTCGCGAGAGGGATCGTGAGAGTGGAGACTAGTTGACCGAAGAGAAGTCGATGGAGAAGAGAACGAGAATTGTTATAATGTGAAATAAAAGAGAAAGAGGAGGAATTGACCAGTCGTGTATGCTGGCACGCGAGTCCTAACCAATAGAAATTTTATTATATATGTATATAGATCTTTCGATTCACCAACTGTCATGGCATTGCGCCAATGTATATAATACTTGGCAAAAAGATGAATTTTTATGCATAATATAAGTCATAACCTTTTAAATATAATATCAAGATAGGAATAAAATATTTATTGGTTATGTATGAATATATAAATGATTCAATAATTATTTTACAGATGAAATTTATATGAAAAAGTTTTGCTCAAAAGTTTGAATGTAGAGTACATAACCTCAAAAATGACTGAGCAATTGTAGATAATTAATGACAACAGTTTGAAGTTTTATCGGTAATTGGTGAGTAATAAATATACGATGACACGTGTGTATATATAAATAATACAAGTTTAATACAGGGAGGAGAAAATAATGATGATGATGATGATGATCTTTTTTATTCATAACCTCATCTGGGCGCGAGGGCGACACGACTTCCAACAGCGATAAACTCTGCACGAGAATGCCGGATAAAATGGAAGAGTTGAGAGAAAAAAATGAATAAATAAAAAAGAAAAAACAAAAATAATACGATATAGAAAAGTGGCCGGTCTCGTATGTCCTCTTCAAGAGTGGCTTCACCGTTTAATCCCAATCATGCAAGTATGTCTGATATATATATACACAATCGTCTTTTTCTTCAGGCGTATGTGTAAGTCATTTTATTCCCCATCGTCTTCTTTTTCTTCGTCTTCTTCTTCTTCTTCATCATCTATACTTCGTTGAGAGGCTTCTCACTCCTTCAGGGTTCGCAATCATCCAGGGTATTATTTTTCATCGGCTTGAATTTTACCCTACTCGCGCGCGTCAGTCCCTACCAAAACTATTAATTACAAAAATGTATACATATATAAAGGATGATCATAAGAGAACCCAACTAAAATTGGCATCGGTTAGTGGTGTGTTGTGTTGCGAAAAAATCCGGTTATACCAATTATATATCCGACCCAAAAGAATGTATATAAATATATATACATGTATATACATGTTAAAACACACCGCCATCATCGTCTTTATATTCTCAAATCATTTACTAAAGCATATTTTTATTTTAATTGTGTATTATATTTTACTAATTATTCATTTCTTCTCTTGCAGGTATTTTTTCAATGCTGGATATTATCATACATATAAATATTATATGTACATGAACCAATATAGATGTCGAAAATTATTTATAAAAGATTGAATTAATCACATCTGCTGTGTTATACTTTCATCAGACACCCGGTATAGCTATTACTGTAACCGGTGTATTATACACATCGTCCTCGTGCTACCACCACTTGTCAAGGTTACAACGATTGCCAGGGACCTCAGAAACGCCTTTGGTGTAGTTCAGAAATGCGAGCGAATATATATCCTACAGATATTCATATCAATAAATCTATTAATACAAATATACATATATATTTATGTATATTTGTATATAGAAAAAGTAATGATATTGTATATCTGTGTTTTAAAATTAAATTCCAGCATTTCTTCACAGTCTCGCTGATAAAGTAATTTACGACATTAATCCTACATGTCTTTTAAATGCGTGTGAGGTATCCCATTTAATTTAATAATGCAAATTATTTCTCAGTGTGCATATGTATAAATAATATATAATATTACATTGCAGTGCGCCAAATATTTTTTATATTCAACTCGGGATGTGAAGAAGAATAAAAAAATGAAATAATGAAATAAAATAATGTATGAATATGACATTATATATATATATATTATATACAGTATATAATATATTCTGCAAGTAATTGCAAGGAAAATGTGTATTGCGTGCGTTTCATTACATCTCCGTTGGAGTAAAACCAAGTCGAGAAGTGTCGAGGGAGTCACGTGAATAATATCTACACTTTATACATGTATATATACAAAAGTATATATGGACAACAATTGCTTTGAGTGTGTACATAACTATATAAGTATACTTGCATTTGCACTCGACAATTTTGCACAAAATCCACTATGTAAATAATATAGGTATACGAATGTGTATATAACCTATAAAGAAAAGAAAGACGCTGACGTTGTGGGGTGTGTAAAGAGGAAATGAAAAAAAAAACAATAAGAAAAAAAGAGAAGGAAAAATTGAGAGCGAACCCTTTTATGCCTAGACAAGTGTATGACTCTATATATATTTATATATGTATACGTATGTATGCATGGGTATGTATAGAGATAAGAGGAGTAAAGGGAGTGCAAAGAGGAGCAAAAGAGAAACATGCAAAAGAAGAGGAAGATGTTAACCACAGATAAAGGTTTCACGGAAGAACGCTTGATTTTATGAAACTCGTTCCCACATATGTGTATATATGCATGTATATTTGTATATATTTATGTATAGTTATTTCATATGTCCACGTGAGATTAACAAAAACGAGTTTTAGGCGCATAAGTTTCACGCTCAACGACATTATTTAATGATCGTAAATTAAAAAATGCGTCAACGCCGCATTGGATTTTTGTTAATGTTTCTTGAGAAATTTTCTTAAAACATTATTTTGATGCCTCTATCAAGCTCAATACAACTGAGTGGATTGCATTTGTGTGCATTTACATGCATGCACTGTTAAACATTAAAATGTTTATTGGAGTGTGGTAAAAGTAAAAAAGAACACGAGAAGAAAACTAAAGAAGAATTAAAACTCTTTTTAATAACATATCCCACTTCAGTCATCTACCACTGAATAATAAATTATCCAATTAATATTATTAATCTTATTTATCATCTATATTAATATTTCAGTAGGGATAATAAATATTTATCATCATTTTATGTATTAAAAAAATATATACATATACATATGTATATAAACTCTAACAAACCCCAAAGTAATTTCTCAAATTTCTTTGCTAAAAGGTCTCGTGCACAATTATTCCAAGATGTATTGAAGCGTGAACAAAAGATAAATGTATCTACACAATATATACTGTGTACAAGTTAAGGGTAGAATTTTTATGTGTCTCTATACATACACACAATACATGAGCAGTAGCTGAGAAACTCGCATCTCTCGTTGGTCAGAATAACTCAGAATATTGGGGGGTTGTGATAGTGACTCATGTTAGCTTCGACGCCGTCCGTCGGGACGCCAACTCTCCAAATATCGATTTTTCACCCCCAAAGAACAAAAAGGGAGGTTCTATATCTATACATGTATGTTCTCAACAAAGTAGATATTTTATATACCTATGTACACGCTTATTTAGGCGCGCAGGCCCCCATAAAAGAAATTATGTATTATATAATATATTATAAATTTATATGTATATAAATTTTTTGATGTAATAACAATGCATTATTATTTTGTTTATAACTGCTGACCATTTCGTTATTGAGTTTATGTAGTCTCATGTACGATGTATATTATGCTATGTACATGTGTATATACACATATGTACTATATATACTCTGCTTTTTTTTTATTCTATCTATGTTTTATATTATCGATCGATGAATAAATAAAGTATAGTGTATATGTATAATATAAGAGTTGTTGCGGTTGACGAACTCTAGTAGTATATATATTATATGTTTTCTTGTGTATATGTACAATTTATTTATATATAGATGGTTGATAAATGGATTTATGGACACCATGTGTGTCACTGATCTCTTGTATTAATTCAACAGCACGCAGTAGTATCAATATTATGTAAAATTTACGATTATTATATTTTATTTTAGATATTTTTAGAAGTAAATTTATTTGTCATGACGAAATTTTAATTAAAGATTATTATTCGTCATCTAGTGAGATTTTGAATATATATTTTATTTATTTATGTTTTATTACTGAATGGTATTGTAGTTTATGTTTTTATTTGGTTGAATGGATTTTTATATTTGAGAATATGAAATTTAATAATATTGTCGGGTTAGGAATTGTAAAATATACGACTTAGATAGTGATTTTAACTAGCAGTTTAACGTGGAATTCCGTGGTAAGTAAATGAGATACTTAAAAAAAAATCGTTAGGATAAATTTTATCACATCTGTGTAAAATAAAATACTGATATAACTAATACTACTTCGTTTATACCTTAATAATTTTTTTCTTCATTATTATTAATAGATTTACTTGAATTAATTTGTCGCGTGGCATCCGAATCAATTCGTCAATTGATTTTATCACCAATATAAATCACAGAATAAACAACGAATGATTAAGATTATTTTTTATTCTTCTAGTGAAAAGAAAAATTCTGAGTATAGTACAAAACTCAGTAATTCTAGATATGGAATGACACTATTTAATGTATCTTCAACTAATTCAATTCAATTGCTCTAGTATTCTAGTTCTGTGTAACTTTATTTATTTTCTTTTTTTATTCTTTTAATCCAATTTTTCATGTAATATTCCAAAACAATCGGGGTCGTTATACGCTCAAGTTGATTTCTAATTAATGAGACAGTTTTCCCCGTGGGAAAACCGGCGTTGAATGAACTCAAGTATCATCCACAAAGCAAAACAACGCTTCATATATACACAAATAATATGTACATATACATATGTAAATATGTATGTATATGTATATCTACCGCATCCATATAGCCATAAGTATAGTGAGTACATGAAAGAAAAAACCTTGAGTATAAAAGTAAAAAATATTTTTTGAATTTAATTAAAAAAAATTAACTCACCGCATAATTCAATCGTCGATTGTAGGACTAATCGCATTTATGTTTTTTGAATGAATGAATAAATTAATTAATCCAATTAAATATTGATGAATATTGTTAATCACTATATTATGTGCGACTGATGATGATAATGATGATGAGTGCAGGATAATTCACAGAAACTCCAAAAAATTCATCAAGAATTCTCACTGTTGATAATGATGGGAAAAAATTAATGACAAAAGAACAACAATGTTTTAGAAATAATAAAAATAAAACTACAACACTTGGTGGATTGTATATAATAATGGAGACAGACAAACCTCAACTACTGCTTCTCAATGCGGCGTCTGGCCACTACTAAAGCGATCATACACATATTTTTCTCCTTCTCACTTCCTCCCCCTCACACACGCGCCTCATTCTCGTGGATTTTTTGTATTATCGATAGCATTCTCCTCTTCTCTGACTTTAGTTTACAAAACTTACCGTATGGGGAATTATAGAGTGCGCTGGGAGAAAGGAAAGAAGAATATACACATAGTAGTAGAATATGGTTTGGTTATTGAAGAAGAAGAAGAGAAGAAAAAAAATTGTAATGAAATAAAAAATAAAAGACATGTGGAAAATGCGCATGCGTGAGACGAATTTAAATTAAACGCGGGTAAATGAAAAATACTCGGATGGTAATGATGAGAAAATTACCAACGAAAATATCATAGGAACTTTTTTTTAATGTTAAATTAACTTTATTGAAGCACGTTAAAAAATGATATTTATTGAAAGTATTAAAGTTTAATTTTTGAAAAAGGAATAGATTTTTTGTAATGAAATTAATATTTGATGTCGTATTTTTGCTTTTATATAATAACTTTTGTGGTTATACACACATTAGATACGAATATTTAGGGTATTTATATTACCAACGGAAGGTAGTAGTAGAGAATATTATTTGCTACTTATATTATTTTACATGTTTATTTTTTTTCTACGAACTAGAACTAGTTTTACTATTAACTTTTGTCGTTCGACAACAATATTTTATTTGGTATTTTAAATCATTCGTGGAGTCTTTTAATAACTGATTTATGTTTTTAATTGAGGTTATGTACAATTATTATAAATTATAATAAATCGAAATCATTAATTTTCTAGGTTTTCATACATTAAAACGTCTAAAAAACTCTTATTTTTGAAAAATATCCGCTTGAAATAATCGCTCAAAGAAAAAAAGAGAGAGAGAGAGAGAGAGAGACAAAGTTTGTATTCATCATGGCTTCCGCGGGCTAAAGATCAATTGAAATGAAAACGTATTGTTATATATATTGGTTGGTTATCTACTGCTACTTCTCTTAAATTTCATTGTTAAATTTTGAATAAGTCCTGATTCAATATATAATTATTGCGCAATTAAAATTGCCCTTAACCTATAAAATATTCCGAGAATAAGGTCTGCAATTTTTTCATTCTATGAACGTAAAAAAATATTTATAAATTTAGTAAATATCAATTGTCACATTTGACATTTTCTCTGTCATTAGCATCGAGTTTGTCCTCGAGTATAAATAAATAAAATAAGTGTATAATAATTTTTATTATAAAACTAAGAGAAGAAATATAATTGTCATGATGAATTCATGTAATGAAACCGAATCATCAGTTTGCGATACTTTAGACTTGAGTGGTCAAGGTTTGAAAAAACTCAGTCGTTGTCCATCAGATGCTGATATTAGTACACTAATTGTTGATGACAATGAAATTCAAAGGCTTGATAATCTTGATTCCTATCACAGAATCACTAAGGTTTGTGATGACATTATTGCACTTCTTGTGAATTTAAATTTCGAAAATAAAATTAAAACAAATGAGCATGGCATATATTATTTCAATTTTATTATATAATAAATATAAATATTGTATTTGTATTTTTTTTTGCAGCTCTCTATTGTTAGAAATCAACTTTTGCGAATGTATGGCGTCGCAAAGTTGCATAATTTAGTGACATTGAATCTTGCAAATAATGGAATTTTAACAATAGAAGGTATAAAAGATCTGCCTAATTTAACTACTCTTTGTTTGGCAGGAAATAATGTGAAGGTATGCATTGATTAATTTCGATTAAATAAAATTTTTTGGTCGAGGAATAATTTAAAATATTTCACTATTAAAATTTTTATTTCTTTATTTATCAGTCTATTGAGCATCTGCACACAAATACGAAGCTGGAACACTTGGATTTATCTGAAAACAGCATCAGTCACATTTCAGATATCTCTTACTTGAGAAATCTCAAAGTATGTATTTATATTTTTTTCATTTCATTTAATTCTTACCATCTCAATTAATTTTTCATGTGTTTTCAAGCTTGTCGCTACATCAATAATTAATTTTTTAGGAATTATTCTTGCACAATAATCGTATTATGACACTTCGTCAATGCGAAAGATATTTACCAACGTCATTAGAAACCTTGACTTTAGCAAATAATAATATAACTGACCTGAATGAAATGTCACACCTTGGAGGTTTGACAAATCTCATCAACTTTTCCATCGCAAATAATCCCTGTGTCAGTGCCACAGGTAACAGTATGTATCCTTTTTTTTTTCATCAATATCAACTATACATTTACATATAAATATTATTACACGGCTGTCAATTAATTCAATTTCTATAGACAGATCGTTTTTAGTATATAGATATTAGACCAAGCCTTCATGTTACAAATCCTATAGATAATTGAAAATGAATTTTACATCAGTTAATCGATCAAAGTTGTCCAGAAATATCTTTGGCATCAATAAGCAGTAAAATTTATTTCTATTCAATTGAAATATCACGAATTATGAATTCGATAAATATCCTCGAATTAAATATACACAACATTGTTAATTTGAAAAAAAAAAGATAATCAATTTGCTAAAAATAATTTTTCAGTTATTAGTGCTCTAATAACTTCAAAGGCAGTAGTGAAATCAATTTATAATTTTATTTAAGTGTTTAGAAAAGCATAATAGCGCATATTTCTTAACAAATAGCTCTTTAGTGGATTTGACTATCGTCCATTTGTTATCATTTGGTGTATGAGTCTTAAATCAATTGATGGCTATGCAGTAGATCCGATTGAGAGGTAAGTTTTACATGTCTATAAATATTTCTCTTCATTAATTATTTATAATCAGTACACTGTCTGGTATAGGCAGTAGGCTAGTATCTACTTTTATTTAAATAATAATACGCTATTAAATTATTTTATTTGATACTACCATTCGCTTAGCCTCAAAGCCGAGTGGCTTTATTCTCAGGGACGTGGTAGACAATTTCGTGTTGGTGAACATGCACTGCTTGCTCAATATTTGGCATCAGTTTGTCCATTGTCAGGCGAATGTCTTGAAAGTGAAACTGACAGAAAACTGAGATTAATATTAAGTAAAGCCCAACATCATCAGCAACAATTGAGCCAACAGAGTGATACAACTAATGTACACGGAATGAATTCATCGCCGGCAGCTAGACGTCGATTGAACCAGAATCGTACGAGTTCACCTCGCCGTCCAAGTAAGTTAATTATCGTAGATAATGAATTAGAGTTTAGAATAATTTTTTTCTTCAATTTAAATAAGACAACAATTTGGATAGTAATTAAATATAACCAATTATGAAATAATAAGAAATTACTTGACATATCATTCTATTTTATATTTGAATTGATAGTTCAAACGCGATTTTGTTAAGAAAGTATTAAAAAAAAAATAAGGAAGCGATCAAATAAAAGAAAACGTCTTTTGTTATTGCCCAAGTAATTGTCTGATTTTGTCTAGTTCCACCAATGTTTGCATACCACGAAGATAAATACTTACATACAGGAAAACTTTTCGAGTCAAAGTACTTCGCCTGCCCGACACTTTACAATAAAGGTATCGGTAATTATTAAAGACGATACTTTATATTTCTTTAAAGTTTTCTTGGAAACGACAAAAAACAAAATTATTTTTATCCAAATCCCTTGAGTATTTCTGAGTTATTATATAAATTAATATATTTATTAATATCAGCCGACGTAGCGTAGCAATTTATTATGTCTTATTGCTTCTTTAAGCTTTTAGAATTACCTCAAAATAAATCAAATTATATTGAATAATAAATTTAATTAATTTATGCAAACATATCCACGAATTTATTGATATAAATTTGTAGTTTATAAAATTTTTAATGATATTAATTAGGCTAGGTTTCTTATCATTTGCACGTTTCGGCTAGCAGTGCTAGCGTAAATGTCTTCCAAGCACAAAATTAGTTTAAGTAAACGTTTATTTATTTAAAAGACATGATTTTTTCAACGCTTAATTAGTTACACTTCCTCTAGGTTCATCACGTAACTCAATGCGTCTGAGATCACCCGATCGTATGGTATCCAGTTGCCACAATGAAGCCATGGTGTCGTCTTGTCATGTTGGTCTAGCAGCAGCTGACGCACACGAGCCACTAATGACACAGAGTCTCGATCCAACCATGCTGTGTAGCACATTCAACAATAAATCCAAAGAATCAGTATTACAAGATGTCGAAGGTAATTTTTCGGTGAATCCTGATGAATCAACATACATATTAAATAATAAATTAATTGTTTATTATTTACATTGTAGAGACTTCGAGTCCTTTACAAGCAGCAACAAAACTTGTGCCAGTACCCGAATCACTTATGAGTCCAGACTTTCGTCCACCTTCTGGACTCTCACGAGTATTTCCAAAGACACCACCAAGTCGTTTAAATTCACCGATACAAATGACAGTGCCTACAAAAACAAATAATGATAATGCTAAATCAATACCAATTATAAATACAGCAAATCCAATGGCAAAAACCACAGTGAGTGCATTGAAAACTAATGTACTAATGAAAAGTAATTCAGCGGGTAATTGTACAAATGCCAAAGTAAATATTGCAAAAGGAATAATAACAAATACTAATGGTAAATGTCCACAGTCAGTTAAAATGAATAATTATGTGCAGAGTAAAACAATGACACCAAAGAAAAGTGCAAGAAATTCACCTAATTTATCGAGAAATGTTCATAAAATAAAAATGGCTAATGATAAGAAAATTAATGGAACGACAAAATTGAAAGATGAAGAGTGTGATAATGTGACATTTAGTAGCGATGAAGATAGTGAGGTGTGTCAGGCTAAATTAGATGGTATTCGACACAGAGCAATTCAAAGACGTCAAGAGGATACAAATAAAGCTGAAGATGCAACAGAAAAAGCAGCTGTTTGTATTCAGCGAATGTGGCGTGGGTATCATACTCGTAATTTAAATAAAAAAGCCACTGATGTATTGAAAACAATTGAAATGATGAGGACAAATAAGTATATACAAAAATTATCAAATGATATGGAAGCAACGCGTACAGCACTTGAAAGTGAGCATAAATTACAATTACTTCAAATGCAAGCGATAAATGCATTGTGGAAAAAAGTT
Source organism: Microctonus hyperodae (assembly GCA_030347285.1). Lineage (NCBI taxonomy): Eukaryota > Metazoa > Arthropoda > Insecta > Hymenoptera > Braconidae > Microctonus > Microctonus hyperodae. Next base: position 8,755,055 of record JAQQBR010001832.1, on the reverse strand, counting down.
GTGAGTCTTCAGACAAATAATCGTGACGCCAATGAAGTTATTGATGGACAACAACAATCAAATACTGATATTGTTACAAATCTTGCGCAAACTTGTAATTTATTGCATACACAATTTCAACAATTGCAAGATTCAATGACGGAAATAAAACGTTTTATGTCCAATATGCAACCAAAAATTGGACAAGTTGATCAAGGTGTTGGAACACAAACAGAAATTTCTGCAGTGCATACACCAGCAGGTGAGGAAAACACATTTCCATATGCAAAACCGGCTGCGAATCGCCCCCAATCATTATCCATTCATACAATTCACGAGGACGCTGAGAGTAAAAATTATTCTAATAATTATATTGATAGTGGAATGAAAAAAGTATCACAATCAACAGACACAACTGATGATGAAATAAACACAGATATACTTAATTCAAGTTCAAATCCTGAGCTCGTTACATTGGCAGAGAATCCAGAGATGTTTAAGAGCTGTGAAGAAATTGTCGAAGATGAATTTAAGAATGTAGATGGCGAAGAATTAGAAAAAGTTATTGATAATACTGATATCTGTGAAGAGGAAATCTGCAAAGAGTTGAATGATTTTATTGAGAATGAGAGTGTTGTTAATAGCGAAACGAATGCAATTCTTCATACACAATCGCTCGCTGAGTAATTCTATTTTTCCTAATTATGAAGGGATTTTTGGTGAGAATTATATCTCACCGCGATAGTTTTACTAATGACCGTCATCGTGTATATATAAAAAAAAAACATATTAAGGAGAAATATTGTTTGTGAAATACCAAAGATACTTTCAATGTTGGAGATTTTTTTTTTATACATATATTAATAATTAATTATATGTTAAAAATCGGAGTTTTAGATTTACATCAAGAGGTAAAACGAAAGCTGCCAATACAAAGAAAAAATAATGAATATTTAATGCAGGCTATTTAATATTAAGGCTAATTATAATTGAAACAAATTCAAATTTTAAAATTCATAAAATAAAAATTGTCGCACTGTCAATTCGCTCAGCATTCTATAAATGTTGCATTCAAACAATAACAATAATGGGCTAAAGTGTTGATTCACTTTTTATTTGCGTCAATTGATGCGCTAGTGGAAAATTCGCTGACGAATAAAAAAAAATTTTTAAATAGCAAAATGAAAAGATTTTCTTTCTTTTCTCTTTGAATGTCAATTTTCTTGAAAAAATGAATTAGGAAAATAACGTGACTTAACCTATGCGCCTTTTCAAGTCGTTTGACGAAAGAAATAATGAGAAAAATAAATTGTGTGTAATTAATCGCTAAAAGACAAAAAGAAAAGACAACAAATTTCAACCTAGTCTTAAGCTAATGTAGTTTATATATCAAAGCTGCTATGAATAATGTTTAATTTGTAGAATTGTTATCTTGTTGGCGCTAAGCCGTTTGAATATGTTTTGTAGTTAATAAGTGATAATTTTTACTGTTTTCTCAAGTATTATGTAACTTTATTTTCTCTTTTTAAGATTAAATATAAATGTCGTTTATATGAATATTTCAAATTTAGACACTTGATTTACAATTATGCCATATTAATACTTAATTTTTTTATTTATTTTTTTATTTCAGTATTAAATATTTAATTGTTTATTTATTTATTTATTCATTAGTGAGATGTAATAATGAATGAGATGGAAAAAATAAATTCAATGAGTTAAGTGAATTCTTCAGCTTACTCAATATTTGTGTGTAACATAAATATATAAATAATTATAATATTAAATATTATTGTAGAATAATACTTGTATTTGCATTGAAATCTTTTTATTAAAAATTATTCTTTCTTTATTTGGATAAAATTACAATAGATAATATAGATCATTAATAGAAGTTGCAGCTCAATGTGAAAATAAATGAATATTCGTTCTATTAAAAAGTTGTTGTTAAATATTTGTATGCTTGTGCTTTTGAATTCTGTCAATTAATTTTTGAGTTATATACATACATAATGAAAATATAATTTTGAATAGTTTGTTTCATTACCATTACCCTATTAGAAATAAATATTAATTGCTAATTTATTCGTCGATGACTATGAAAGTATAATAAATATTTTGAAAATGACAATGTATAATTTTTTCGCATTAAGAGCTGATATTTTCAACAATGAACAATGCAGTTGTTCATTAGTTTATTAAATTAATTCGTTTTTATTAGCGCCGAATAAACTACAAGATGAAATATTCTTACTTGTATAAATATTTGGACGCAGGATTAAATCAAAACATTGTATATCTTCTTATATATTTTTTTTCAATCAAAAATAGCGTAACAAATGAATACAGAGTATGTAATATACACATATATTTATGTGCCTAATCATATCATATCATTTTTTTTTATCTATAAAAAATAAACATCAATGTTATTTAGCGGGTATAAATAATCAACAATAATTTCAATTAATTTGCTTACATAATTATTATAATTATGTGATTTTGAAGAAATTACATTATTAATTTTATATAAATTCAAACTATCAGTCGAAACGATTCTATTATCATTTTTTATAATGCATGATTTCTTTTTTTTTTTCTTCTAACTGAAGCAACGAAATAAATGAATCCGGAAATACATCGTAAAATATTTTCAATATTAAAATATATTCAAATATATTGTCATTGGATAAAATTAGATTCAATGAATATTCATATTGTTTCGAAGTTAATTAACATGCTTAACTTTTTTGTTCTTTTCAAAATACATAATAAAATTATGTATTATTGAAACATTCGTTGATAAGTACGTTTTTCCGTAATTAAATAATTTTGCATCATGGTCTCAACTTTTTTTATTTCACGTAAAATTTCATTGTTATTTGGGTTGGCAGCATATAATTTTTTGAGACCAGCTAAACCCACATCATAATCATTTAAATAAACGTGTGCTTGACTACATCGAAACAGAGCTTTGCTGTTATTTTCATCAATTGACAATACCTAAAATCGATACAAACATTCATCATTAAAACACTTGAAAATCCACTCTTGAATAAATAAAACTCACCTTATTACACACATTCAACGCATCTCTATACTTATGTCTCTTCAAATAAACTGCCGACTGATTTAAAAGAATAGAAACTCGTAAATCACTCCATGAATGATTTGAATTATCAGAAATATTTCCTGATTGAATTATCCAATCATAATACCGCAAGGCTTTTGAATATTTTCTATCAGCTTCTGGATAATTATTTTTTCCATAATGATAATTCCCAGACTGTTTTATTTTTTCAACAACTTCTTTAACATATTCATACTGTGAAATCATTACTCGTCAATACTAATGTTGATAAATAAAGTATTTTGCAGCAAACATACATAAACTCACGTCAGCCTGCTGTTCATCTGTATTATTTTTTAATTTTATTACATAATCCCAATCCTCAGGCCATCCTGGGAACAAATCTAAAGTTCCATCTGGCTCAACGAGCCCCCAATCTTCATCTTGTTTTATCTCACCGCAATCAATAATTTTGATCGTCTAATAAAATTATAACAAGTAAATAAAATCGTAATCAATTTTTTACATACAATTTCATAATTAATATTTACTTGCTGTGGTTTATCTTTTATATTTGTACATTTTTGTACAATTTCATCTACCACACCCATTCCTCTAATAACTTTTCCAAATGCCACATTTGTATTGTCTAAATGTGTACTTGCATCTGTGGTAATAATAAATTGAGAACTATTTGTATTTGGTTTTCCTTCATTCACTGCACTGAGATATCCTCGTTCGGAATGACTTATTTCGAAACTTTCATCATCGAAATATTGACCGTATATACTTTCGCCACTTGTACCATTAAAATTAATAATATCACCGCCTTGGATCATAAAATTTGGGACCACTAAAATGGTCAAAATTACATTAAAATAATAATCATACAACATTTGTAATAATTCATAAAATATTATCAATAATTATATTCTTACTTTTATGAAATATCGATCCTTTATAATGTAATTTTTTACCATTTACTCCAATACCTTTTTCTCCAGTACAAAGTGCACGAAAATTTTCAGCAGTACGTGGTACTACATTTTTAAAAAGCTCAATAATAAGCCGGCCCACTGGAAAATATTGAAAAATTTGTAGAGGATTAATAAGACAATTTATTAAAATTTTCATACCTTTTTCATCGTTCAATACAATATCTAAAAAAACAATTGGATTTTTGTGGTGTTCATTTTTAATTGAATTTTCCAAAGGTCTTTTCATGGTACTGAATTGATAACGAATTTATTTTTAAAATTATTAAGTAATAATAAATTGTTTATTATTGTATTACGTAGGTTGTTTATTTTTTATAAAAAGTATGTAGAATATTTTGGCAGCGTGGATCGGAACAAGGACCAAGAGTCCGATTCCATTTTTTCTATTACGATTCTGAGATTGGAATTTTTTTTTATAAATGAAATTATGATTCGACCACATGGCGACAATGGATTTTGATACGGTCATGGCGGCAGAGATTATGAGAACTCATCTACTAAATGCTAGAAATTTTATTAAAATTTATTTCTTTATTTATGTATTGTTATAATACAATTTTTCATAAATTCAAATTATTCTTATGTTTATATCATCAATCTAACAGAATGGATTAATTATTAGGCAATCAATTTTTTTTTTAATCATATTGTGATTTATTATTTGTTTATTTAAAAATTATTACTTTTAAAATACAAATTGAGATTTAAATTAAACAAGAAAATTTACGTTCATTTGAAATTATGAATATATATATTTATATTTGTACATCACCCAATTTTATATTAAAATCGATTCCCGCAGCTTTTAATTTATTTGACAATTTTGAAAGATTTTTAATAGATTTTTTAACGAATACTTTATGACTTTTATTCGGTACAGGATTATTATTTGCTTTTATGCTCTTTTGTCTTTTTTGTAATTTTGGGTAATTTTTCATTGACCATCGTCCACCTTTGAAATATCCACCGTGTTGTTTCTCTGGTGGTATATATTCGGTTTTTACTAATCGACCGAACATTAAATAATTATGCATCGACTCAGCTGCGATTTTGGCAACTTCTGGATGTAGAAATTCAACAAAGCCGTAGCCTTTGCTCTGTCCAGTATTTTTCGAACGGGAAATTCGGACTTTAGTTACTTTTCCAAATTGCGAAAAGTATTTTTTCATCTGTTCTTCATAAAATCCATGTGGTATATGACCAACGTAGACAACACCACGTTCAGTTTTCGTTTCAGTCGCCGGTACTGCTTTAGGTTTTATAGCTTTTGTTTTTTTTAAACTTCCAATTTTTATCAAATTTTGTTCCTTTTTCTTTAATTTTTCTTCTTTTTTTACTTGAACCTTCTTATCTTCCTCTTTTTTCTGCAAAAATAATGTCAAATATCAAATACAAATAAATTATTTTGAATATGAAAGTAATAATTGGAGGTTATGTCAACATGTGGTTTCGTACCTTGAGAATTTCTGTAACATTTTGCACAGCTTTTTTAAGTGAAGACTCTCCAGATTTTGTTAATCTCTTCAATTTTAAATTTTTCTTCACTTTAGATTTACTTTCAGTTTTCATCGTGATATTTTCAATCTGTCTATTAGCAAATAAAAATATTTCTAGCGTAAATGAAGTACTAATTACTAAAGTTCAGCACAACACGATACAGTAGAGCATACACAAAAATATCGATATTCAAGACCGTGTGTGTTGCCTAAATTCGCGCCATTTCTGGTACTTTTTAACATACAAAAAAGAAGCTGTGGCATTCGTTCTAATAAACAAATAATCAATTTCTTGTTTCCTATTTCATCAATATATAAATCAGCTTATTAACAAGAACATAAATCTCACATATTCCTTTAATATTTGGTATATTATATACTATCAATTCGAATTCCAAAATTAGAATTCATCCCTTCATTTAATATTCAAAACTATCACTCGTGGCGCTGATGTAGCTTTTGCTCATACTGCCCTCTACAACTAAACTCTACACTCTCGCTTCTCTCTTTTTAGTACATACATATTATATATCTATACATAACAGAGTTCTTCTGATGGTGGCGCCATAATCGTCGCATGATTCGATATATGTATAAGCTGAAAAAATTACACGAACACTGTATCATAGTAACGGTTTGTTATCACTTGAATCCACATGTTCATCCCGTTTAAAAAAATAGAACCACCAGTGTCGATAGAGTCGCAGTATTTTTAACGGTATTAATTTTTTATTTTGAATCTCAAAATTAAGTAACTCAATTTTAGTATTTTGATCATTCCATTTGTTAAAAAAAAAATTATCTATAGAATCACACGTGGCCAAACGAATAAATATGAACGAACACGAAATAAGTGGAGAAAATTTATTTAGTAGTGAGGTAATTTTATTCAACATATATATTTTTATTCATCCCTGATATAAAACTTTAAAATTTTGTTAATCAATAATTATAATAATTTTAAATTTTTTCAGAAACCAGTTCTCGATCCACTGTTAAACACTACAGATTATGCAGAACTTATCAACAGCCGTATGTATATAGATAAAACAATGTTTATTAAAGCTATTCTTGAAGATAATGATAATATGGTGATGATTAGTGCACCAAGACTTTTCTGCAAGTCCTCAAACATGAATATGTTAAGAAAATTCGTTGAAATAGAATTGAATTCCAATGGTCAGCGTATTGAACTACAACTGGATAAAGCAGGTTTTTTAAAAGAACATCAGCCATCATCAAAAAATTTCAAACTATTTAAAAATAAAAAGATTTTCACGGTAAAAAGTGATGGGGATTTAATATTCAATAAAAAGTTCTTTACTCATCATTTTGGTCGATATCCGATAATTTATGTTAACTTTAATAAAGTGAGAGGAAATACATATGAAGAAATTTTAAATTCACTTGGTGAGGCTATACGTAGTTCATTTTTGGAACATATGTATCTTAAAATGAGTCCAATATTATCAGAGGATACTAAAAATATGTTCATTAAATATATCCAAAGGCATGAACCATTGACTGCAGTACAAATAAAAAAAGGTTTGAAATTTCTCTCTGAAATTCTTCGGGAACACTTTCAAGGTATGCATGAAGTGTATGTGTTGATAGATGAATTCGACGCGCCAATATCTAATGCTATGACTAATAAATTACTTAATGAAATCGCTCTGCAAAATACTATAGATACTATACGGATTTTAACGGATGAGTTATTGAAAAATAATGTAAATATTAAGAGAGCATTATTAAATGCTTCCAATCATATTGGAACAGTATTGACAACTTGTGCAATTCATAAACCTTTTTTACAAAATGAAAATTATTGGGAATTTTGCGGATTTACGAGATATGATGTAATATATTTGATAAAAAAAGCAGGAATATTGAAGGAATTTAGGGATATAGAAGTATGCTATGGTGGCTATAGTATTAAATCGCCTAATATTAATATGGATATGTATTGTCCGTGGTCCATTTTGAATTTATTAAAGACACATAAATATATTATGTTTTGGCATGATGATAATTTTGATTTACAACATATAATAAATCATGAATTAATTCAACCATTCATAAACTCTGTTATGTTTAATTCACCGATTATAATACCTTATAGATGTGAGTTGAATAATTCTGAAATCATAATTTTATCACGAATTTTTACAACAAATGAAATAAAACTCCATCATATAGCATTGTTTCTCCAATTTTTATATGGAATTGGTTATTTCAAAATACTGAGAAGGGTAGACTTAGAGATTGAACTAAAAGTGCCAAATGTAGAGATATTTGCTCATTTCCGAGCTATTTTAAAACCGGATCCGTTTGCCCCTAATATTTGATTGTGATCGGAATTTTAGTCGATATAACTTTGACGTGTTCACTAAGCCAAAAAGAAATGAGTCAAAATATATTTTTTATTAAATTTTGAACGTAGAATTTTATGCGCCACATAGTGAAATAATTAGAAACGAAATTCGCAATTAAATAAAAATAAATAAATGTGCTAATAAGAAACATTCCTCAGTATTTTAATAATGTTATAAAAGGATTATTGTTTTTCATAAATTAAATGAATGATAAAAATGTAAGAGATGTTTTATTTTTTTTTTGTTTAGTAGAGCGAAATAGTCCGAAACAAAGCTGATAAATGATAATATGAGTGCACATATTTTTTTCTTTCTATTATCTCTTGAGGAAAAAATATTTTCTCAACTTTGTATACTCAATCATTGCAGAAAAATGGTGAGCTTTCATTCAATAACGAAAGCAAATTTTTCAACAAACTAAATATTATTTTCAATATTAGGTTATTGTGTATTACAAAAATTAAAAAATTTAATCAATTAATTATTAAACCACAGGTAATGAAACTGAATTCTCATCGGTTAAACCAAAAGTGTATATGAAAATTCATCATTTTTTTTTTCAACTCACAGTGAAAATTTACATTGAATTAAATACAACTAATTTATTAATTTAAATTGATTTTTAAAAGTGCTAAACTAAAATCAGTAAAAATACAAACTTAAATTAAAAAACAATTTGCATCATGTAGCTCAATTTCAAATTAAAAAAAAAAAATACGATGTGGTACGTTTTGCACTTGAGTTACAGGAATTATTGTTTACAGACATTTATTCTTCATTAAAAAAAATAATAACCTAACAAGATGGTAAGAGGAAAAAACAAGCTATTCTTTTTCGAGACATCCTAGTAGGTATATACATCCACACATACACACATACACACACTTATATATAAGAGATATATACGAAAACGATTTAATAATTATTTTTATCTTATTATAAAAGAAAGAGCATTCGTATCACATGATTATATATATTTAGTCATCGTCATTCAAAAATGTATCGAGTGGATTTGGACCCATTCGTCGAGGTTTTGACGTTGATGTTTTCTCCACAGTTTCAGCTACAGTAAAAAAAAAATTAATTAAATAACGAATAGAAGTAAATAAATAATTTTCGAAATAATATATTAAATATTTTTTCATCACCTGGACTCGGTCGTTGAGCATTTAAACAACTGAGCCACTCAGTCATACTGATCCTCCTGTCATTATTAATGTCACAATATCTTGGTAATTTTTTTCCGCATCTTCTTAAAAGTCTATTGTTTGCTACCATTGTACGAAAACTCTTCCATTCTTTTCGTTCCAAAACTTTATTTTTATTTTTATCCAGCATCACAAAATGCCATGTCGCAACTCTTTCTTCTTTAGATGCTGGCCATTTTTCTGTAACTTCCACTGAGTCTGTGCTAGATGTCTTCATTTTTTTCTCCATAAGATCCATTAAATCTCGGAGAAATGGTTGCTTTTTTGCTTCAGGACATCCTTGCAAATAAATTGTATCGTTGGATTAATTAAATTGAATTAAATTTTTAATTTACATTATCAATTAATAAACAACTTTTTATATTTCAGATTGATCAAATACCTTTCATTGGCCTACTAGGTGGTGGCACTGGATTACAATTGGGTGTATGATCTTTGGAAGATGTTCCTGGAATAGGCTTTCCTGTGTCTTGATAAACACAAAAACAATAACCCGAGTAACATTGAACTTCATGATATCTACCATCAGGAGTGCATTGAGGTATATAAAATTTCTCTTGAGAATTTTGTTTCTGATCTTCCATCACTGATCGTCTGTCCGAAATACAGTCGTTCGCTAAATTAAATTATAATAATTAAATAATTACAGAATATTCAATAGCAAAAATTAATTATTTAATTTATGGCATTTTATTATTCACCATCACTTTCTTCTTTTGTGTCTGGCGGATCATCATTAAATGTCGGTCTAATATACACTGGTGATGGATGACCTTTGAAAGCTGTGCAAAGAAAAAATAAATATATATTACCGAAAAATTAAATAATTTTTATAAAAAGCTAAAAATCCAGCGAAATAAAAAAGCAAGCATATTGTTAGTATTGTTAATAATTCAATCAACATTCAATTATTCTCCAATAACATTTATTGCATTCCACAAAATAAATAATATAATAACCGTTATCACCGGAAATTGCAAGACAACATGCTATTACACAAATAAAAGATGTTGAATGCTCTTCTGCATCGAAGGTAAAATAAATAATAAAAATAAAAAGTGTCGCGCATTCAATTATATCTCTTTCATATCTTTATCGTTTTTTATTTATTTATTTTCGTCCATTAATTCACAAATACATGCTTCTCTGAAAAAAAGAAGGAGTATCTCCAAGTAAGTCTTTGCTTTCTCGCAAAAGTTCATCTCGCAAACCAATAAAATTTATTGCAAATAATAATTATGAAATATTTATAGACTGACGTGGAGAATTCCCCACCACTATTTATCGTATCGTGGTAACACAATAAGGATATTATTGACGTGCGGAAGGAATCGACCATGGCAACAGGACTCACCTTGGTCCATGGCCCGGGTCTTCTGTGCCCCGACAATTTCACGTCGTCCTTCTGCACCATTCAGCGACAAGAACAAACGTACTTAAATGATAACAATGTCTCTGTACGTCATTCAGTCGCATTTTATCTATGATTTTTTTT
>JAQQBR010001832.1:8720883-8744334 GCA_030347285.1 Microctonus hyperodae | reverse complement strand
GAGAACAAAGGTATTGCTGCAATTCACAACGTAGCTGCATCATCATATAACGTAACTCATAAGCATGTATATCGTTATAATATATTCATTCATAAATTTACTAAATATTTTTTCTTTAATGTTATATTATATTCAATATTTAATGTTACATTCATTTATAGAATTTATTGCGAGTGAAATTTTCAATATTTTTTTAATCTAGACCATCAAATATCATTTTAATAGTTAGGGAAAATCTTCAACGGTTTACTTCTGCTTATTATAATAAATTCAATCTGATTTGAATAATCCAGTTCAAAATAAATTTTCTGCTGATCTGTTGGAATGGGAAAATCAATTCAAGTTCATAATTCCGGCAGTGTTCATTTTTTTTTATTCCATATTGCATTAATTATTTTAATATAAAATATATACAGATTATTTAATTAACAAAATTAAAGTTTACTAATCAAGGCTGATGGCAGTATTTTTATTTTTTATTTTTAATAATTTATCAGAACTTTTTGATACTCGTAATTTTTCAGCCGGCTTTAATATTTCAGCTATTATTTTTTCATCACTGAGTTTCTCTGATATCTCAGATGATTTAATACGAGTATGCATTATTTGTGATTCTTTTTGAAGTGGTGATACTACAGCGATCGGTGATTCGGACTCGGATTCAGGAATTGTAACCCTGCCGTTTACTTTTCTTTTTGTTGGACTGACACCAACAGCGAATGGGTTAGATGACACTCCAGTGATGGGATTTTGCACTGGATTTTCTTCGGTACCCACTGGCATTTTTAATATACTCATAGGTTCCACATACAGCTAAAAAAATAAATTCATCATAGTTGACAGACTTCATTAAATGAAAAAATTATTTAATTGTATCAAACATTTGATAACTTACTGGGTCAAAAGGTGAATCAAGAAATAATTCTTGTAAAAATCGACGTGCAGGTAAACGGTACGTCCCAGTGCCCAATCGTGCTGCCACTTCCGAAAAGATACAAGTATCCTAAAAGCAATTATTCCTAATTTTTACATCCTATTCACAATGTCGAATAATCATATCTTATATTTTATTTTAAAAATATACCTGGAATTGTTCTGGATAACGTTGCCGAAGTCTCAATAATGTTTGACGACTATGACGATACCAAACAGGATTAGATAAACGTTGAGTATGTCTCAATATTTCCCTTAAAATAAATTTATCATCAATTAATTTCTCACTACTATAATTACTAACATTTCTCCTTGCAGTTTTTTTATTTAATAATACTTACTTCCTTATTTTTTTGTCCGCTTCACTAATTCTATTATATTCATTATTTTTATCTTTGTAGCATATGAGACAAATATGATAATGACCATCATTTTCGCAATCCGAGTCATTTTCTTCATCCGTAATACTCACACTCAAATCCGTTTCTGTACTTAAAAAATCAGTCACAAGTGTTGAATATGTTTGAAACGAATTTGGAAATATTGTTGTTAATTTTCTCGGTAAACAAATTCCAATGTAACACGATTCACTTGCATCATCTTCCTGTGGCGGTGGAGGTGGTGGTGGTGGTGGTGTGCCACTCAAAATATTATCAGCAGTCCAGCTGCGCGATGATTCTATCTCGGACAAACTTTGTAATGACAGTCTACCGTCTGAACTGTACATCTAAAATAAAAAATAATCAAACTTTATTAAGTAACATGAAGTGGTTGAAATAATCATCAAGATCGTTGGAATATTCACCTCTAAACTGCTATGAGAATAACTAGGTCGCCGGTGTCTTTGTAAACTCCGTAATCGGGCATAACCCTCCGCATCCTGTTGACTCAATCGTTGAATACTGGATACTGGACTCGGTGTCTCTCCTCTTTCACTACAACAAGAAACCCAATTCAGAATGGAAATTCAAAATAAAAAATTAACATGTAAATAAATTCATAAATTTACTCACGGAAATGCATAATGTTTTGCTGCAATATCTGTGGCTGCACTCTCGGAACGATTTCTCGATCTACGAGGTAACAATTCAAGCAACTCTGGTTTACCATCGCTCAAACTACGATGATGTTTTTGTGTGGGTATAGGACTCGGCGTTGCATAAGGATGACGTGGTGGTACAACTGGCCAACGATCACCGCGTCTATGTCTAACGCAAGACCAATTAAATAACGATAGTACATCCGCGCCAGCGCGATTTGTACTCATAACACTCAATGCATACATTGCAGTTGCACGTATTGAATAATGTTGACATGATTCTGCCATCGATGCTATAATTTCAATAATTCCAAGATTTTTCAATAACTCTACACCAGCAGACGAAGTTCCAACATGACCCAGTGCCCATAGCGCTGATTTAACTTTAATTAATCGATCATCATAATTAAGTTGTTGATCTGAATCGTCGCGATAATAATTTTTCTCTGGTGTAGTACGTTGTGAATCATCAACGCTCAATTTACGTCGGATTTCTACAAATGATTCGGCTTTTCGTGGTGTACGACACTCAGTGGTCTCCATTACTTCAGCATCAATAATTGTTTCAAGTCGACTAGTTGTATCTACAACGTCCTCTGTTCCGGATTCCTCTGACATAAAATGTGTATCATCGAGGAATGAACGAACATTTTTATTAACCTTTGATATTGATTCTGTATCTAATGTTGTAAAATCCACACTAAAACGGTGAATTATCCTGGCAAATCTTTGCAATACATTTCGTTTTATTAATAACTGTATACCCGATTCATGTTGCACTAATTGTCCCATTAAATGAGGAGGAACAAATACATCACGCGGTAATACAGTCATATTAGTTGAACGCCTGAGATAATGTCCATTTTCACCTCGTTGACGACGCGTCAATGAATCGTGAATATCACCCTCAATAATACCAACATAATGCTCAGAAAAACCACCGGGTTTAATCCATTTTTCAAGCTCGTCCACGGGCGATGGTAATTTTGCAAAACTACAGCTAAGTGCGTACAATCGAATGATAAGTAAATATCCGCGATCACCGAGATGCTGTAACCATTTATCTAATTGACGATTGTGTCCAGTATGCTGGAAAAATGCTTTAAGATATTCTCGTTCTTCGCACGCTTCATGAAGTATTTCTAATGCAATTAATGCAACTTGTTTACTATCATCTGTTAATCTTTCAATTATTAATTTCAAGGCCCAATGGCATACATCATCCATTTTAGATCTGAGTATTAAACATAAAAATTGTGTTGTATAAATTCTTGTTTGTTCAATTGTCGATAATGATATAACTTTAGTAAGAACTTTACGATTTGGACCATCTCTTGAATAATCAAGAGTTGAAATAATTAATTTAACATAGCAGTCATGATTAGTGGCAATGGCCAAGTCTTCAAATTTTTCAAGTAAATTAAAAGCTTTAAGAATAACAGTACCCTTGGCTGAATGACTAAGCTGACCAAGGAATAAAAAGTACTTTTGGCAACATGTAGTCGTCATGTGACGTGGTGAAAATAAACAATCGTGTGCCGATGGCATTGTTGTTATAGCAGTTATTTGCTCGGCAATATCACCAATAAATTCATTCAACAGTCTTGTACCCTCGGGTTCATGGGTTTCCAATAGGCAATTGACTAAATCACAACCAGCTAAAGTCGATTCCCGCGCTAACTTTGCATTAGTAGATAATTCTATTCTACTATATGTGTTTGATGACGGCTTGAAGTAACGTACGAGACGTTTAATAAATGAACGATGATCTGAATCATAAAGTATATGCATTGAATCGTCACGTGAACGTAAAATTGAACGGATAACTGGCCAATTCCAAGCTAATGCATCCTTAGAACTTAATACTTGAGCGTCCTTGAGCAATGGCGTCGCTGTTGATTCACGGCGTAGCCAACTTTTACCTGATACTTTTGGTCGAGTTGGTTGTGATGTATTGAGCCATGTGTCGGCTTGAAGAATACGATCAAGAAATAGACTTGACGGCGATGGACGACGACTCATCATCACGTGCATACGACTGAGAATAGTTACGGCTGCCAATGCCTGGTGGCTTCCAACGCTCGCGTGTTCTAGTAAATTTGGTAAAGGTGGCGTTAAATCACAAACGTCCGGTGGCAGCAACGAATGAGCTAGATGTAATAGAGCACCAAGTAATACAGCAGCACGCACAGAAATAAATGTATCTGATGCAATAATTGTTTCAGCCAATGCACGATGAAGTCCACACTCGAGCAAAACATAAACGAGCAATGCCAAATGTAATTCTGTGATATTTGAACTACGTGATCCAAGAGGTGGTAAAATTGAGCGACCTTCAGCAGCAACAAATCCCTCAGAAAGTTTCCAACTTTCTCGTTGCCTACTGGGATCAACAGCAGCCAATGCTACATCAGGTTCATCAGTCCACATTGGTAATGGTAATCCAAGTAATTCGTAAAGTAATTCCAACACTGCACCTCGTACCTCCAATTGATCAACATATAAAATATCAGCAATTGCTTTCAAGCCAGAATTATTATTTGGATGACAAAAATTTATAACGCCAGAATATGAACGCAATAGACTTATTAATGCCTGTTTGCTCGCCGTAAATCTCGTATCACGAGTCTCACGAGACCGATCATTAATCGATGAATGAATTTCGCAATAAGGTGCAGCGAATGATAATAATGACACGCTATTTCGTGTTTCTGGACTAGCCAAAAGTCTAAGAAGTACACCAACTACTACCTCAACCATTGCCGAACTCAAATCCGACATCACAGAACGTGTAATTGCATTGACACCACCACAACTTATAAATAATTTTGAATTTAACACGCCTAATTCACACATTGTCCCCAAAAATACACGAAATGATCGATCTTTCTCTTCAATACCGCCATTCGTTAAACTTGCTAGTGATCTTGCCAATACTGGACTAAAGTGATTTGGTGCCAATACTAATATTCGTCTCACCAATCTCAATGCTTGCAATCGTTCCATATCATTTTTTAAATTAATATCCATACTCCGTGCAATAAAATATGGATAATTAAGTTTATTAACTGTAACGACATCCTCTTGTTTTTTCAGCAGATGACGAACTGCTCGTAATACACCAGCTCGTATTTGCGTCGCTTCATGAATAAGCCCAACACGCAAGCTGTTGTAAAAAAAATATTCACATGAATAAATATCCAATATACCTTTATATTTATTCTCTTCAACAAGTTATTTAATACTTACCAGCATAAAATATCTTCAGTACTATATCCATATTCTGCTGTTTCATCTTCACTGAATAATCGTGTTACAGCATTTAAATAAGCCAACTTTGTCCCACATGAAATACCTTGACGTTGACAAACATTTGTCAATGCCTCTGTTATGTTGTCCTGAAGTCCTATAATATAATTTATTCATTTTGTATCAACGCAACACAGATGAATTATACAATAATAAACTACATTTAGATTAATGTAAAATATTTAAAATTAATATTCATAAACATAGATATTTATTGATAAAGGAGACAAAAATAAAAATCAATTTATTAATTAAATTAGGTTATGTTACTTACCTTTTGACAGATCAAATTGAATGCAGCTATTTTCATGCTCATTACGATCTAAATAAACACAAAAAATCAATGAATAATTTTCAAAACATATTGTTAAATTATTTAAATAATAAATTTAATAAAATACGTACTACGTAGTGGTCTACTAGTGCGAGCACTTCTACCCCAAATCATCCAATTTGAGATTGCCATTTTCGCGCCGGTCGCTATCCACGATTAAAATTCGTTTGTCTAGTCCATTCAATAAACCATTTTATTGACACGTAATAACGCATTTTTCAATAGCTGAAGCACTATAAATGCTCACTAATTATCGATAATACCAAAGTAACTTTATCAAAGTGTCATACGAATAAAAAAAACTGAGGGATGTAAAACCATATAAATCCACACTCTCTTCGATCACGTACATACACATGTATTGTCGAAAGTATACATACATATATTTTATACAGTATGTATACAAATGTCTATATATATTTTAAGTGTAGATGCGCCATGTGATTGGTTATTTTTTTTTCTTACGCTCTAAAACTCACCGACAGAGGCACTGAACTCTACCAATTGGCATCTTGTTGTTGATGATAATATTATCACTTTACTATTGTGTTGAATAAAAAAAATTAATAGAAAAAAATATATATATATTATTAACCTTGAATCAATTGAGAAATTTTTTTAAGTGATTTTTTATCTGATTATAATTGGTACGCTATTTATTTTCATTTATTATTTCCACGAAAAACTTGGCAATAATGAATTGTCTTAGATGTACTTATATCAATTTTTTTTATAGGTACTCAATGGTACTGATATACTTTCAGGGTCATCTGGTGAACTTTTAATTAATTTTGAACCCAGTGAAAATAATTAGGAAACTGATATTGTTAATTACACGTTTCTAGATATAAATTTTATTGTACATTAACTCGGAAGAGTACAATTTCATTATAAGAATGGGCTTCGGACACCTTCGGCAATGATCCCATTCACCTACTTATTATTTTTCATTATATAGTTTTAACTCAAGAATAAATATAATTTTCATTGATTCGGGCATAGGTCACTGATGTGAAATGTGAAACTAGACCACAGTTTTTATAGTATCACTAACTTATTAATGATTGAAAATTTTTTTTTTAATTATACACTAAATACACGTAATTTAAATTTCGCAATTAAGAATAATTAGTTAGGAATTTTGTTACAAGCACAATACAGGGTAACCTATAAGAAAAAAATATGTATATATGTTTGTTCAATAGAAAATATTATTTATTGATATAAAATGTTATTTGTTTCATTAATCTTCTCTCTTATGACTTCAAAAATTAAGGTGAAACAACGTTTTTCAACTAGGAAATGTTTGAACATTTTTATATCTTATCTAAACAATTTTATTTATTTTTTTTTCAATTTCAATTTCAATAATCCGCTTACAGTTAATATATTTTAATGAATACCACTAGTGGCGCTACACTCTGCCAAGAATTAGACGAACTTTATTCGAATGAAAGCTGCAAAAGTGCAAAACACACTGCAAAGTTCAACGAGAGAAAAAGCCGAAAAAGCCGAGCGCACCTAACCTCACATTTCAACCGCGAAAATAATAACGAATTGATTTACGTGCTCAACAACATAATATCAATAAAAAAATGACTTGCACAATAATGAACATATAAATAAATATAAAAAACACTCAAAACTATATTCAATACATAATATTCTAATGATTTATTTCGATCGCAATATATAAAAATGTGTACGAATAATAGCTCAATGACAAAAATCACAAAACTTGAGCATCATGAGCAACAGGAGTTGTGTCATACAAGACCGCCTTACAGACAAGGGAAAAAATTAACTGCGGTGAAGGTAGCATTGTATCCTAATCTATGTATATAATTATGATAAATATATTTGTTATTGCTAATGTGATTTATCATTAGAGATAATTTTCATTCCATCTGTAAAGAATTTTTTCTTGACAATGTAGTTTTCTCTAATAGGTATATACAGTGAATGATGAGTCACAACACTTGATGATATGTGGCGTTCCTAAATTACAATTACTTAATGAATTAACGAGAATTGTAAAACCATATGGGAATGTAAAGGAAATAACACAAGCTCCTGAATATCCTGTTGAAGAATTTACTGAAGCATTTTATGTTCGTTATGAAAAAATTCAGAATGCTCGGTATGATGAGAAAACTAAATGAATATAATTGGCACTGTTAATTTGTTTCCTTTTATATAATATTATTTAATATGTATACTATGTGCGAATTATTAAATGAATTTTATTATACAGGATAGCAAAAAGATTTCTGGACGGTAAAAATTTTTATGGAGGAATATTACATGTATTTTATGCGCCGGAGTTGGAAACAATTGCGGAAACTAGGAAAAAATTAACTCAACGACGTAGAGATATTGCAGTGAGGATAAAAAGGCATACAGAGGATGCTATTAAATCACAAATTGATGTATTTCAGCCTAAGTAATTATTTTATTTATTATTCGATTTAATTACTACTGTAAAGTAACTATTAAATTGCATTTTGAATGAATCGTTTCACGATTTAATTTTATTTATCGCAGAGAACAATATCACAGGAGAAAACGTTGTCCGGTTTTACCTTTAACGGATGATCGGTTAAGTCAACAATATCCGGGAGAAACTTTTGATAGTATTTATGAAGGAATACCGAGAAATATTGATCCACGACCTGTCTCTGAGCCCAGTCTTCCTCGTGGATTAGATTTTAATTCTGGATTATATACACAGTTGAACAATTCATCAACTACTGAAGCTGATGTTAATTTTCAGGGTAATTCCAAGCGAAAGAATTATAAGGGTAGAATAATCAATAGTAATACAAAAGTTCGTGTCATTCGACCACAATTAATTGATACGAAAAAGCTTATTGCATTCAATGAAACGGAAGAGAAAAAAGTATTTCCTGTGGTGAAAAAAATTGACAATGGAATAAAAATAAAATTACTTCCAGCGTCTAATGAAAAACAAAAACGAATTATTATAAAGGATCCAAGGTAATTAATTATTTTATTCAATGTAAACTGATATATTAATTAATAAAACGAGTGAAAATAACTGGAGAAAATAAATGTTTCAGCACAATCCATTTAGTGAGACCAAGTGAAAATTTACAGAGTTCTATTGAAATAGCTAAGTCGTCGATTCGTGAAGCAATGAAAAAAAAATGAAATATTACAATTTTGCGTTTTTTTTTCTCACTCAAGTATATTTTAAAAAATAATTATTGTACAAAATTTACGTTTACAATATTGAATAAATAAGAAGCTCAACGTAATATCGTCGATGATTATTGATTAGTGTAATTCACACAAAAAAACAAAGTATAATTGATGAACGCCTTTTTTCAATTCATAAGAACATTACATTCAAAAGCAAAAGAAAATGTCACAATATCTATCAATACTTGTTCATAAATGAATAATATTATAATTTTACTAAATGACAACAGTTCTATCGAGATCCCATTGTGTGCCATTTAATTTATTTTTAGATTTTCCGCGTTTAGTACGTGGTGGTGTATTTTCTTGATGAGATTTGGCTAAAAGACCTTTATTTTTCAACAAATGTTGCGGTGATTTAATTAATACGCTGGCTTTATGATTGTTTGATCTATTTCCTAAAGGCATACGGCTATTTTGCGTACCAATAATAGCTGAACCATTATATTCGTTTGTGTCATCGTAAATCAATTTAATATCTTTATTCAATTGTTGCGTCTTTTTCTTCAAAGCAAACAAACAATTACTCATTTTATTTTCATCAGTCACTCCTGCCACTGTATCTATTTTATTATGGTGCTTTACAACAGATTGTTCATCGTCAAATTCAATAATAATCTCTTCAGGTTGTTTAAACACTTCAACTTTGGATGCTGGAGATAATGAATCCCTCCATACACGAATTTTCCCATTATCATTTTGATTTTCTTCAGTATCTGGTATTGATTTCGATACAATATTTTCTTGGTCGCAATTATTCAATTGAACTAATTCATCTTCTATTTCTTCGACATGTTCATCATGAATCTCTAATACTTCTGTTTGATTTGTCAGTGCTTTTATATTTGGAATGACTGTAATTTGTCCCTCTGAATCGCTCTCTTCCGATGAAACATCAGCATTGGTTTCGGATTCTAAATTATTGCAATCCAAAATGTCATCACATTCGTTCAAACGTTTTTCAAAACTTAACGGCTTGTATGAAGCAATTTCCGGCAATGCTTGCACTTCAGGTATCATATAATCAATTGTAGTTTCACAATATGACATTGGTAAACTTGATGATTCTTCATCGCATTTAGCAATATAGTCATGAGGCATTTTATCAGTATGCCCAGGTGATTTAGGTTTCATTATTGGTGTACGATCAATATTAATTGTGGGTGATCGTGGATCCAATTCAGATAATGAATGCTCTTGTGTATTACACTCTGCATTTTTGTTAACATCATCATCGAAACTTGAATATTTAGGCTCAGTTTTCTATAAATAAAAAATAAATGTATTTATATTAAATCCCAAATTAATTTAATCAATCAAATAAATTAAAGACAAAATATTTCTTACCACAATGGGAGTTCTTTGATGTATAACATTGGGTGATCTAGGATCAGGAATTAAGTGTTCTGGTGTTAAAGTAGCCATTACACTATCGATATCAGTCTCAAGATATGGTTTTGTCTGTAAATATTTTGGTATGGCACTCGCAGTTGATTTAGGAATACCAGTAGGTGTTGAATCCAATACGATTGGGGTCCTATCAATTCCAATTGTTGCTGATCTCGGATCAGCTAATAATGATCTTCGTGTCATAATAGGAGTACATTGATGTTTCTCAATGTTCTCTGATTCATCATGTATTTGTAATTTTGTTTTATTATCATTCTCTCCATGGTATGCGAAGAATTTGGTATTAAAGTTGCCCATGACACATCAACACTTCAAATATAGTTGGTTCGGATGAATTAAAGCGTCTTGTAACGGTCGTTTTGAACATCAAATGTCAAAATTATATTATAATAAATTTTACAATCTTGAATTGGATATGTTTAAAATTGAATATTTAAGTTACGTAAGCATTTTTTGGTTGAATTAAATTTTTATACATTGGCTGCACGTAAAATTTTGATGATGGTGAACTGTTAATAATTCAACAATGGCGATTTAAAATCCAACGGTTGAAAACACATGCAGCTGCTTCATGCACGCACTCACACACAGATGATGATGAAATGTAAAGAGGGCAGGATGTAAATGCAGTTTTTTGAATTGACCAATCAGATTGTACTTGTAGACAGTGGCGCATTTAGTGGTGGTGGCCAGAATTGGAAGTAATTTTTTGGGTTAAAAATTAGTTCAAAAAATTTCCATCCCATCAAGGAAACATAACCTCAATTTGATTGTCATATGATTATCACAATAAAGTAGATCTTTGAATGAATTTAAAGGCTGTTTTGTTAATTTATTGTTACTTTGATATTAATTAAACGATATTGAAAATGAATACTAGTAAGAAAATAAATATTAATGTTTCTTCGCTTGTTGGATTGAAAGCTGAACTTTTGCGTAAACATACTGAAGTGAAAGATGCGAAAGCGAAAATTGATACAAGTAAACCAGCTTTAGTAAACAAAGCAAAAGTCAAGAAAAAAAATGTTAATATTAAAAATGATAAAGTTAAGAAAATAGAAGATGTAACCGAAATTGAAGATGTTGATACGCTCAAAAAATCGAAATATATGCTTCTTGCCAAAGCAAAGTTGTATGATAAATTAAAAAAAAATCGTGAAGAAGGTAATGATAATTATTTAGTAGATTTTAAAAATAAAAATTATGAATCATCAGAGGAATCTGCTATTGAGGAAGATGATTATGAAGATAGTAATTTAGATCCTGAAGAAGATTGGATTGATTATAAAGATTGTTTTGGAAGAACAAGAAGATGTTTGAGAAAAGATTTACCGAGAATGAAAGAAAAAGATTCATTAATTGAACGAGAAATTACCAAAAAATCACATACAGAAGAAATAGAGGAACATATTCAACCTCCTGCCTTTATTCCACCTGAAAAAGAGCCCGAAATTGAGATAATGAGAAAAAAATGGGAAGAACAAACTGAGAAACTCACAAAAAAAGCAGATATTCATTATCAAGATATTTTGTTTGATGAAGCACGTGCTCATGGTGTTGGTTACTATGCCTTCTCCCAAGATGAAGAAGAACGTACAAAACAACAGTTAAATTTAACTAAAATCAGAAAAGAAACAGAACAAAAGCAAAAAGAATTGAAAGAAATGCAGGATTTAAAAAATAAAATGGAAGAAAATCGACTGAAAACAGCACGAATTCGTGCGAGAGTAAGGGCAGGACTTTTACCGGAACCAACAGAAGAAGAGATTGAAAATAATTCCCCAAATGAAGAATCAACTATAAATACTGAAAATACTGAATGGAAATCTCCTAAAAATGACGAATCAGTAGAGCAAGATCTTACAAAATCGAAAGCTAATGATAAAAATAGTTTAATGATAGTTGAAGATAAAATAAAAGCTTTCGGAGAACTTCTAGGCAAACGATTGCCATGGCGAGAATTATCTCAAGATGAATGGATTGATAAACGTCGAAAAGATCGACATGGTGAATTCGCTCCTGTTTACGATAATTTCAAACGTGGTGAAAAGCTCGTGGCAACTAGACACAACCAATTAATTTCTCAATCAAATGATACTGATGACCCTTTGCGAATCCAAGCTGGTGGTCCAGAACCCACTGATTTTTGGGAATCTTCAGCGCCATCAAATGTGGAAGACGACGATAATACTGCAGCGGAATCGGATAAATCAAATAAAATATCCGTATCTGGTCAATCAACTGACCCTATGAATTTTACAGAACCTCCACCGTTTATTCAATCTATCCCATCACCATTATTTGATCCTTCTGTTCCACCACCATCGATTAATACTAATGTTTCTCCTGCATTATCTATTCCTGCTGTCAATTCTACATTTATTCCATTGGCTCCAGTTTTTTATCCAGTACCACATCCATCATTGATGAATCCTGCTATTCCATCAGAAGTAACTTCAAATGATTTGCGAAATACTGAAATAAATCATGGATGTCCAATGGAATCCACAGATAGCGATGATTCAGATATTATTGGACCTATGCCACCACCACCACCATCGTCATCTACTCAGGATGATGATATCCTTGCGCGCATTCCACTTCCTGATCAACCACCGCCAACAATTCGAGAATTCCCTTCAAGTTATTCTAACAAACAATCCAATAATCATTCAACAAATGCTAATATCGATAAAATTGAAGCTGGATTGAAATATTTACGTCGAAAATTCGAAACGAATGATGTTAGTTGATAATAAATACATTATATATTTTATAAAACAGTAAATAAGTAGAATATAATAAATAAATATTTTACTAGTCTAAATTTTGAATTGTTTTCTTAATAAATTGAATTTTATATTTGAAAATTAAACAAAAAGGCGGAAAAATTAAATCTCCTTTTTTGCGCAAATAATTTGCTGAGAACGCCCTCTCCCTTTATTTTTTTCCCTCATTTTTTACGCTACCACCGAGTGCGCAATATATACACACAAAAGTATAAAAAACTGTTGAAGTCTTCAGTTGCGAATAAAATGGCGTCAAAGAATCAACGTTGGCTCGTTGACTCTGGAATACTTCGTAAAAAGAATAATGAAGAGGAACCACAGGAACTATTGGTGTTCGGATACAGCTGCAAATTATTTCGAGACGATGAGAAGGCGAAAATGATTGATCACGGGAAGCATTTGATACCGTGGATGGGCGATAACACATTGAAAATAGACAGGTCCGTTTCCATAACCTAGAAATCACTATATCATATAGGATATATGTAATTACTATTATTTTTCTTCTCGTTAACGCACCAGTTACGTTTTAAACACGTAAAAACATTTATAATCTGCAATACCAAGAGGATTCGAGATTGTGTGTGAGAGCGAGCGAGAGAGAGAGAAAGATGGCGCTTGAGAAATCTCTCGGTTTCTCATATTTCTCATAAACATAACATGTATAATATAATCTCATTGAGATTGTAATTCTGGATAAGCAATCTGGAGACTGTTTAAGGTTTCCGCAGGTGTAAACACAACGACAACGTTCGCGCAGTGCGGCAGCGCGTTAATGCGCCCCGCACAAGCAGCGAATGAGGTCCTTGCAAAAGAGAAGACAATGATTATCTCCATGCGTCCCTGCTGCAAGGTGAGACCCAGGGTACAGACAAATTCCAACAGCCGAGAGTAGTATTTCAATACGACTACTCGGCACGGTATGTATTAGCGAAAAAAAAAAAAGAAAAAGAAAAACAATCAACGGTTTGGCTAAGAGCGAATGGTTTACTTTACTCTCTATATTCTTATAACCCATTTATTCAAGGATAATTCGTGTTCAACTTTTCCTCTCTATCCACTATATTGATAATATACATTATTTGAATGTGAACAAATAAGATCAATCGTTCTAGCCTATCGTAAAAATGAAAATATCATAAATAAAAAATAAATTCGTTGTGAATTATTTATTTATTTATTTTTTTTTTATTATTATAGATCACATCCAACTCAGGACTCTCTTATCACATTGTTTTTATTTTCAGATGCTGAACGAAGATTTTTTGATCGATAAGTTGATAATGTTATTTTGAAAAACTTTAACTGTAATTTTATGTGTCTTTAGGTACGATGGACGTGGAGCGCTGGGGGACTTGAGGATACATGAGCCGCCATCAGGTGGATTTGATGTACGCACTATTCTTACTGAGGATGAACTTAAAGTGGAGCAACGTTGTGATGAAGAACGATATCGCTCGTTGTATAACAATGACGCTGAGGAATTGATGTATCACGGTATGTATAAATTTGAATATATTTTATTATAATAATATTGAGAGATAATATTAATGGATATTTACTTGGTTCTAGAGGAAGAAATGAAGAGATTACATCAAGCATTGGGTAGTGAAAATACTTATGGCCAGGTTGCTTATAATTACGACGAGCAAGACGGTCAACCGGCTATTGGCGATGATTCACAAAGTCCAAAGCCATCGGAAGGTTCACAAGAGGATGAAGATCAGGCATTTGTACTGCCCCCAGAGTTAGAAGCGCCTCAAGATATGGTTCTAGTGAGTATTTATTTATGGAAATAGCTCATTGGTTTGTAATATAAAATAGAGATTATATAATTATTATTTTACAGCCGGAAACACAGAAATTAAATGCAATCATAACGAAAACGGCTCTATTTATAAGTCGTCAAGGAGGTCAAATGGAGATTTTGATCAAAGCAAAGCAAGCTAATAATCCGCAATTTTCGTTTCTCTCAATTGATGGTTCCCTCCATCCGTATTACAGACTTGTGCTTGAAGCTATTAAATCGGGAAAATATAATCCAGAGAAACAAGAAGAAAAAGAACAATCTGGTACTTTTAATTTGTTTTTTAATTTCATCAATATAATATTTATATTTCATATGAAAGTTTTTAATTTTTTTGGATTTTCATTGCAGAATCTGATGAGGAATCGGACGGAAATGATGATGATTCATATTTGCATCCAAGTCTTGCGTCATCACTGACAAAAGTAGAAGCGGTAGGTTACTAAAAATTTGAATCTTGTAATTTTAAGCAATCACTACAAGTTATTCATTGTAAAAAAAAATCCTGATGTGTGAAAAATGCCAATCGAGTTATTCGTTCGCCGTTGGGTAAGTGCGGAGCTCGGAACTTTGTCGGCATTTAAATATCTTGCGACTGATTGACGGCATGTACAACCAACGCACATCAATAACAACTTTAAACCTAAAAAAAAAAGAATCTCATGAAGAAAATAATTCAAGTGATAAAAAGAAACTAAGCGTACGTCAATGAATCGCGAGTTTATTAAATTATTCATGAATAATATATTACTGTATACAGACACTGCTAATTTATTTCTGAAATATTTCTGTTTCCAGGGCTGGTTCTGGTATGCATTGGATCCCACTGTTGCGTCCCTTTGTTTATTAATTCGCTCTACGCAGAACGCGATATGAACTGTCTTACGATATTTGTAGCAAACATTAATAAATTCATTAACTATTCCGGGAAAAATTCATGAACAAATTTATAAATAAAAGTAAATAAATCTATTTAACATTCGCATTAAAGGTTAGCGTCATATCGCGTTATAATTTTAGTAAAATGCTCTCACTATTTCTCATTCTGTATATCTAAATCACATGTTTTATCGTTACGAATATCGCTCGACAAGTCTAATATAGGAAAGTTCTACTGCGTTTCTCAATCGACAGATTATTAATGATTTATGAAATTGTTCCACAGGCACCAAGCATACCGAGTATACAGTACAAACCATCAGCTGACTGTGCGTATTCAATGTTGGTGAATAAAATTACTGGTAAACCGCCGGCTGCAAGAGCTCCGCCGCCGCCTCCACCACCACTTGAAGTGCCAATGCAACCGATACCACCACCACCACCACCACCACAATATTATCAATCAGCGCCCGTACAGGTAATAATGAACAAATAAAATGAATATTTAATTAATGAATTTATTTTATTATTTTAATATATATTTATAATTGAATTTAATAAATATAAAATAATTTAAAAATAGGGATACGTGCCGTATCCGCCAGCACCTCAGCAATATTCACACGGTCCAGTCATTTATGGTCCCAATGGTCAAATTCAATCTCCACCGCGAGCGCCAATTGCAATGGCATTATCAGCTGAACCTTCAATGACACCATCAGCAGGGAAAGAACCACCAACGCCATTGGTACCATATGGTCCCACATCGCCTAAACCTCTAAGCCGACCATCTTTTATTGTTCCGCCCGCTGATGTACAAATAATAATTGATAAAATGGCGAGTTATGTGGCTAAAAATGGTCGTGATTTTGAAGCGATTGTTAAAGCCAAAGGTGATCCAAGATTTAATTTTCTCGAATTGTCACATCAATATCATGGCTATTATGCGCACAAATTGACATTGCATGAAGGTGCTGTTAATCCAAAAGTCTTGACAGAAGAAGAGTTATTGCAAAAGCAAGAGCCACAAGAGGAGAAATTAAAAAAATTAGAGGAACTCCAGAAGAAACAGCAACGAATGGAGGAAGTACAAAAGCGCGTTAAAATGATTCAAGCAAAGAAAAAAGTTGATAAGCAAATTCACACGGTGTCTTTTTCGATAAAAAAGCCTAAAGATGGTGAAACCATGGTTATAGAAAAACGTAGTGCACTACCAATTGAGGAGAGTGATGATGAAGTTGAAGATGAAAAAAAAGAATCCAGTCCAAAACCTAATTCACCAATACAACTCAATATAATTGTTGTCGATGAAGATAATTCAATCAAATTACCAACAGAAACAATCTTTAATGAGAGGAATAAAAAAAAAGACATCGAGGAAAAAGAATTAGTTGATTTAACTGATGATATACTTGAAGATTGTCAAAATCAAATCAGATCAAAACAAGTCGAGGATAAAATTAAAGATAAATTAGCAGCTGCTGCCAGAGATAGACTCGTTGCAAATTCACGTGAAAGACAACTTCAAATTGAGAGGAAAAAAAAAGCGGCGATGTTTTTAAGTCAAATTCAAACACCGGCAATTTCAAAGCCTACTACGGACATAAGAATAGACGGCGATTTAGATGAAGTTCATTCCATTCCATCACCAACTTCTGAAGAAATTGAAGATGCACGTTCATACAATAATTCATTAATGAATAGACTTAAAAGCGCTGATCTTGGAGTAAAACGTACGAGACAAAGATCTATATCAAGGTCACGATCAGGATCAAGATCGAGAAGTCGTAGTGGTAGTCGTGGTCACTCAGATCGTCACAGATCTCACAAAAAAATGAAGAAAAAAAAAAGTTCATACAGAAGGTAAATAATGATTTTATCCAATCGTATTAAGTAATTTATGTTGCGTTAATCAATAATAAATTAATGATAAAGCTTATTAATCAAATTGTCCTTTTTTTTTTCATTTTGCAGCAGTCACGATAGTCCAAGTGCTTCCAAATCTCATAAAGCGAAAAAAAGTAAAAAATTATCAAGACAACGATCACGATCGAGATCACCGTCATCTCGACGATATTCAAGCACAAGACACTCAAGGAATCGTACTGATTTACACGATTCAAGTTCATCATAAATGAAAAAACATTGAAGAAAAACAAAAAAAAATATACATGTACATACAATTAAAACTTGTATATATGAATTATCTAAAACAAAAAAAAAACACCCACCGATTGATTTAATACATTAAACGATGAGTATCAAAATAAAAATTATATTGTTGTATTTTTTTTTCAATCTAAAGAGATAAATCGTGACGTTTGATGAAGGAGTTTATCACTTGACACATGATTCGCGTAATTTAATCTGAACATTACGCAGAATTATTAACTATTTTACATTAAAGATGAACTTTCAACCTCAGCTTACCGTAAATTAAAGCTACGTCATCACAAAAATGGATTTTTTTTTTAACTCTAATTTTTTTATCCATTATAAACATTCAACAATTTCATCAACTGAATAAATAAAATAATTATGCTACACAATTATTCAATAATAGCATAATACACATTCATTTGATCTCATAATATGTCTTTATAGTTTTCAATCATGCAACAATGAATTAATTTAAACAATAATAGCATTATTAACGTCATTTGGTTATTTAAAAATAAAATAGATGCGTCATTAAAAGACAAAATGTTGACGCATAATATTTACTTGAGAAAAAGTTCATTTTCAATGGTTCGTTGAATGCAATGACGTACGTATCGAAGTAATATTTTCTTCATGATTTTAATTTATGAGCCATAACAACTAGCCTCACAAAGCCTAGGTAAACAAAAGTTCTTTCATATTTTTATCAACAATGACAGGATAAATCAAAGTAAATATAATTTGTGGATATTATGCAAAGTTAATGATGATAAGAGATGGATTAGCAAAACAACGAGCAGAACAAGCGTTTGAAAAAAAAATAAAAAAAACATAATTACATGTTGATATCTGATTCCAATACATAATGATAACGTAACAGTGAAAACATCTTTTGCTTTAATACGAAAGTTCTCATTTTACTCTGCGAATCTTGACTTTTTATCAAAATTTTTGAACCTTTACATATTTAAAAGATAAAATGAGATGATATTAACAAATATTATTCACAGGGTCAAAGGGGAAATGATGTTGATATATATAAAGTTAAAGTATGAATTAATATTGATTAGTCTGTAATGAATATTCAATCAGTAAACATTTTCTAATAAACTTCATCATTATGACATCAAAATTAATTGTAAGTAAATAAAATCAATTAAACAAATATATTTCGTGTATAAAACACTTGAAAAATATTTTTCATTTTTAATTTCTACGTAAGAGATTACTAAAATTCAATCATTAAATTTAGCACTTATATAAAATGAAGATAAATATTCTGTGAAAAAAAAAACAACATATTTACGTTTAATCTATGATTATTATCAAATTAATAATTTATTTTACAACAACACTTAAGCCATCGTAATATTCTAGACAATATAATCTGAAATAATGCAAATCTCATTTTTATATTCCATCAAATAATGATATATTCCCAACATACAGGTCGAGAACAGTGAAAGTACTATAAAAATAATCCTACATAATATAATTAATTCACAAAACAATTGTAAAAAAAAATTAACAAAAGTTTATATATGACTAAAATGAGAAAGTTTAACTTAACATTAACATCAATAATTTTTCTTTGTTATAAAAATGTGAAATTTCGTATTATTTTATTCATAACAAATTCTCTTATATTTAATGTTGATGAAATTTCTTAGTAAATTTGCACACCTTGAGTTCATTCGCCGCAACGTATATTGCGATAGTTCATTGGCAGACATGAACATAATATATATAAAAAATTTATTCACATATGTATAAACATTTATATATATACATAAATGAAATACAAAACCATATGACCATGATATGTACTCGATGACTGCAAAATAACTCATTAGTACATACAAAGTTTTTGAAAATCGTGAAGTATATTCAAAAGGGGCGATGTAAAAAAAAAAAATTGTTTATGTATCAGTTGTATTATCTGGTTTATTCTGAACTTATCACGCAGACGTGAAGCTCGAGAGTGAGTTTTTTGGTGGGGCGAATGTATTAAAATCAACTCACGACATTCGTTCATACCCAGTTTACATCAACAGCCGTAGCTGACGTGTCATAATTAAACATTAGTTGTAAATATAAAAATTTTAACGCAGGGACTAACAAAGTCTTTGCGTGTACAAATAGATATAAAAAGAATTTCGAAAATTCTTCTCCACGGCAGAAAAGTCTATTTATTGGGGCCGGAGTTTCCCTGACAGCCCGCCAAAGCCCCATTGAAATAGAAATTAAATTATTGTATAAATATTTTTGTTCATTTATAACTGTTGCCATTTTTCACATCAATCTTCTAAACCATTCATCATGTTCACCATCATGACGTATCGCGCTGCTCAACAGCCTGGTAAGGCATTTTTTAATAAATAAATTCATTTAAATTTACTGATATATTCATTGAAATTAAATATAAATAAATAATATTTAAACATTCATTATATACTCAAATAAATATTATTACCGATTATTTTATTAGATACAAAAGCTTTAAGTGATTAGCTATAGGTTTAATAGATATTTAATTGATTTAACTAAATGTACGTTTGTTTAAAATAATAATAAATTTGTTTCAGCTCCATGGCCAGAGCATTATCAATCAACCAACCATACTCGACCCATCCGAGAAACACCGACCGGAAGCCGTGTATGCGGGAAAATCGGAGAGTCAGTTCAGAAATTACTCCGAAGATCACAACGACCCAATTAAAGAGCGGGTCCGAATTACTTATCTCAATATGCATACAAACCAGACCGTCGATTTTGTTCGCTGTTAGTCCTTGAAGATTATAAAATTATTATTTTCAACATATCACACGTATATATAACACTTTGAAGTTTGTTTGTATAAATTAATAATAATTTAGTTCACAACAAAAGTTACCATGAATCTTTATATCTTGCGATTATCATTATAACATTGTTCTCATCTGCTTTTTTATACTTCGATGTTTATTTAATTCGCTATGAAAATTTATGTTGATAAATTATGTCTACGTACACATGTCATTAGCATTCATGCATTATTAATATGAAATGAAAACTAAGAAAAAAAAAATAAGTACTGTTTGAGAGATAATTAGACTACAATGCAATAATAAGTATCTTCATTATTTGCAATATATGAGAATTCTATAACTATGATGAAATAATATTTGTATTTTTATTGAAAACTATTCCATATAATCAAATTTAATTAATGATAAACAAAAAACTCGTCACGTTAAGTTTTTGGATACGCATTGAAATTTCAACTTTGTAATTGTATATAAAGTTCGAAGTTCCCTGGGAGAAAAACAAACAAAGAGAAACATGCATGTGAGGGTCATTCAAATGGAAATTTAACATGTTTATCATTGGTTATCATCATGGAGTCACGCATGATGATTAAATAATCCACATTAATACTTGGGACCATCAGAATTCACTTAATAACATTAAAAAATAAATAAGAATCGTATATTCATACAGCTCGTATGGATTATTGGCTGAAATTTGATAAACACAGGATGTCAGTAAAAGATGCATTAATAAAATTGAATGATTTAATTGATGAAAGCGATCCAGATACCAGTTTACCAAATATCATTCATGCATTTCAAACTGCTGAATCAATTAGAAAAAAATATCCTGATCTTGATTGGTTTCATTTAACAGGATTAATTCATGATCTTGGCAAGGTATTAATTATAAATGAATTAAAAATTTCATTTATTTACAATTTACAGAATAATAATATGTTTTTTTTTTATTATAGGTAATGACTTTTTATGGTGAACCACAGTGGGCAGTTGTTGGTGATACATTTCCAGTTGGTTGTGCCTGGGCTGATTCAATAGTTTACAGAGATTCAAGCTTTGATGAAAATCCTGATGGCAATGATAGTCGTTATAAGTATGTTGATCGATTTTGTATGACCGCATATTGTACTGCGTAAATATTTGATATGCATGCTCAAGGTGAAACACCAAGCTATAATATAATAATGTTAACAATAGTATAACCAAGTTTATCATTGTGAATTTTATTGCAGCACAAAGTATGGTATGTACAAAGCTAAATGTGGATTAAATAATTTAATAATGTCTTGGGGACATGATGAATATCTTTATCAAGTTCTCAAACATAATAAGACAACATTGCCTGAGGAAGCATTGGCAATGATACGTTATCATTCATTCTATCCATGGCATGCTAGTGATGATTATTTATATTTTTGTACAGAACATGATATGAAAATGCTCAAGTGGATTAAAGAATTCAAGTGAGTATGTAGGAATGTAAATGATAATACATAGACTGCATGTCTCATTGTATTTATATTTGTTCAATACAGCAAACATGATTTATATACAAAAAGTGAAGAGATGCCAGACATTGAAAAATTGTGGCCGTACTATGAAAAACTAATTGATAAATATATTCCTGGAACAATAAAATGGTAAAATAGCAAATAAAAATAAAAAAATTCTTATAGTTTGTGTAGTACCATGATCGAATCTACATGATTATAAAAGAAATATATGAATTTTATTCATAATAAAATATTCTATATAAATTTTTAGGTTAAACACTATACATCAATTTTTTAATAAATATAAATTTACCAACGGATAAACATTAATAGTAATAAATAAATAAAATATATTTATCTTATTTTTATTATTCATCTAATTAATTTATTAATCTCTAATTTTTAAATAACAAAAATATATATTTATAATTATTAAAAATTACAAATTTTGGCGGGAAATGGAAGTGACATCTACAGTAATATATACTAAGCATTAGCACCTCACGGCCATTGATCAAAGCGATATATAAATTTTATGAGAAATCACACAACTACACCAAGCCACAATATCTTCTATAATACATACATAAAATACATATATGTATATGTCTATGCGCAGGCAAAGATGCGCATGTACGCCCACCATTTTTTTTATTAAAAAGTATTGTATCGAGAAACCCAGGAGGCACTGCAAAACAAGCGTGGCGGAAGTGGGGAACTGCACGCCATTTTCTTTTTTTGCGTAGCAGTTAACTAGTGTTGTATGTGTATAAATATTTTATGTGATAAATTAAATAATTAGTAATAATATTATTGGTGAAAATAGCCGAATAAATAAAACGAAATGATAATCGGCAACGCGTGCATCGAAAGTCGCGCTGTAGCATACGGACCCATCTACAGTCCGCGTTGCCGCGCATGAAATTCATTCCTTTTTTTTTCTTTTATTTTGCATACACGTAAACATTATTTTGTCTCGTGCTTTATAACTCTTTCTCTCTTTCCCACTCGTGTGAACAGCGAGTACTAAAAGGTGGTATATATTGTGTGTATGTAAAATAATACATATATCCAATAATTTTTATCGTTAAAAAAATAAAAAAAACGGTTAATTGATACGCGTATTGAAACGCCTAAAGCGAGCGTTTATTATTTGAGTTTGTGTTTCATCGTTTTGATGAAGTGAATTTTGACGCGGCGTTTCGTTGTCTCACTGCCATGCAAAATTGGTATTAAATATAAGAATTATTAACTGGAAAAAAAAAA
>JAQQBR010001832.1:8678192-8720783 GCA_030347285.1 Microctonus hyperodae | reverse complement strand
AAAAAAAAAGAAATAGCTGTATATTCGTGTGGAGGATAGTAATGGCCAACCAGGGCACACAGAGAGAGACAAGGTTCACACTGTACGAAATTGCTTCGCATTTTTGACGCGATTTTTTTTTTCTGAACTATAAAGAAAATTGTGTGAGAAGAGGATAACAACGGGGTATCAATCGAAGTGGGAGTTTCTTTGAATAACCGAACGAAGTGGTAGAGAAAAGTAGAAAGAACAAAAAAAAATTTTCTCTTTTTTTTTCGCGAAGTATATCAGTAGTATAAGCGATAATACGGGAGGGAGAGAGAAAGAAAGAGAGGAGTGTGCGCACGAGAAGGGCGATAATTTTTCTAGGAGAATTATAAAAACGCGTGTGTGAAAAAATTAAGAAGAATGTCTGTAAAATCTGGATCAAGTGACAGACCTGATGAGCCGGATCAAAAAGATGAAGGTATATGTTGGAAATATTGTATTTGTTTTATATAATAACGAATATTTTTTATTGGAATTAATAATGTTATTTAATGAATGTGCATTGACAATTGTGGTTGAATAAGCTTTTGTCAATATTTATTTATTGTTTTATTTTTATGTATTTATTTAGTGATGAGTGTGATAACGATTGAATGAAGAAAGAGTGATAAATTTTAATGATTTATTGTGATTATTAATTTTTTGAAATGAAGATTGAATGATTTGACAAAAAGATAACCTAACTTTTTGACAATGTTTGCTATTAGTAAATCTTAGTGATTTTAATTTGATGAAAATGATTTAACTTTTTATTATTTGTTCATGTTAAAAGGATTATATATTGTTGCCTTTTAAATTAACTTTTTTTTTTTCTTTACACAATATGAATTATAGCATTTTGATACAGTTATTTATTGTATCGATCATCGATAATCGCTTTAGACTCTTTCAATAATAAGATATTCATTAATAGTTTTTGATAACTTATATATTTTTTTTTATTATCAAACTAATAAAAAAAAACAATAATAATAAATGACCAGAATTGTATTAATATTTAAATAGAAAATTTCTATCAATAATTTATATGTATAATGAAAGTTATCGATTGAATATTTCTTATTCATTCTATATTATTTGAAATATATAATATAAACTTGCATTGCTATGTATCCTAGAAATATATACATTCATATAATATGTGCTATTGTCACACTATACATTTATTGTACCATATCGAATAATACTAAGAATGTTATACTTGTCTCTAAGGGATTACACAAATCATAAATAATTTCATCCAATCATTTATCATCAACACAATCACATGTTTTGATTTTGGTAGTTACTGATAATATATTTATATAGAAGAAAAAAAAAATAACCTATTCAATCTATCGACTTTATTCGTTATTCATTTAATATTCTTCAGTAGTACTTGAACTACCTATTGAACAAGTTGTTGCTCTAGAACTATACTCAACAAGCAAATATAGATTAAAATTATTTACATTTGCAGTTTTTACATCGTGTGTGATATTTCTAATTTTTTATAACTATTAATTTTGTATTATGTATTATAATTCTTTAGGGGTATAATCTTTATTTTTTTTTTGCATTATAGAAAACATTTTTTTGTAATTCAATAGACAAAATTTAAAATTATATAGATAGAATTGAGCGATAAATTGGAATGTCTGTAAATGATATAAACACATTGCTGAGTGTTTAATATTTGAATAGGCATATATAATTTAGAATAAATAATCTTATCCTATTTTGAGAGGACTTACGCAATTTGATAATTTTCTTTTTGTATTTTATTAATAAATGAAAAATATTCTTATGATGAAAGTAGTGAGCGCGGAAAATAAATCTAAACCACGTCGTGTTCGTAAACGAAAGCATTCATTAGTAGGACCAACAGGTTCACCATATTTAGACGAAACATTATTATTGTATACGAGAAATTTTCAATGGTTTCCGTCGAAAAAGCCACGAAATTCCAAGAAAAAAGTTACATTCAGTAAGTACACATTGCTAAAAATGAATGAATGAATGGATGAATGAATAAATGTATAGATATTGTGAAATTATTGTATAGTATTCTTCAGCGGTCATTCAATTGTAAAACAAATATTTTCTGAAAAATTTACATTCATAAATAAAATTGTATTTATGCTTACAGGAGATGAAGCCATTATATCAATGTCGGTTGCCGGAGAGGTGACTGATTCCTCCATTGTTGAAGTCGGAAGATCACGGCCACAATTTCAATATTCTCGGGTAATTTTAAAAATATTATTAATTCTTCTTCCTTATCAAAAATATTTACATTATCAAAATAAAATTGGATTTATTGTCTGTACACATTATTATTTATTTATATTGTTTTGATTCCAGGAAGAGCTGATGACTATCAAATCTCTACCATTAGCCAAAAGACGTCCTGAATGTTTAGATATTGCTCATTATAAGTGAGTATTAATACCAATGATTACATTATTTCGTAATACCCTTAAAATTCTTATATATGTAATGAAAAAAAAAAAAAAAAAAAAAAAAATATACTGGTGTTTGATATCTAGTTCACGCGGTGTGTGGGAGCCTGAACGTTGGCATTTGGATCGTAAACGTAGTGAAACACCACCTGAGGAGGAGCAACGCACTGGTGGCGGTAACAGTAGTGGTGGCAGCGGCGGCGGCGGTGGAAACAGCAGCAGCAACAACAAATCCGATCAACAAGTCATTGAAGCGCAAAATAAACGTCGAAGTGGCGACCCACGCGAACGAATACGCAAAGAGCAAGATGGCATTGTTCTAAGTCCACAACGGAGAAGTTTTAATTCAGGATGTTTTGTCAATGTAACTCAACCGCCAACACGACGACCAGAGAGTCCTATTGGCAAAGTAGAAGTTCCCCATCGTGAAACTGTACGACGTATCGGCAGTGGGCGTCTTTTGACACGTGAATTGTGGGACTTTAGGCCGGAAACTGAAAAATTAGAACCTGAACGTAGTGAATATAACTATCGTAGCAATAATCAATCGACGCGTGAGCGGGATACACGTGAGCAAGGCCGTGAACGTGAAATATTGCGAGATCGTGACAATGTTCGTGATCGCGGTGATGATCGTAGTGAACGATATGAAAGACGATCATTTGGTCGTGACTTTGGGGATCGTGAGAATCAACGTGAAATGAGAAATGATCGTTCGCATCCAATGGATCGTGATAAAGATCGTGGCAGTGGAAGAGATCGTAAGTATGGAAATGATCGACGTAGATATGGGAATGATCATCGAGAACCTGAGGAGCCTGAGTGGTTTAGTTCTGGTCCAATATCACAACATGATACTATTGAATTACGCGGTTTTGATGATATACCAGAGGAGAAAAATATTAAAATAAAGAAAAGTTCACCGGCACAGAAAAAACGTGGTAAAAAAATTACTTCAGATAAAGATGAAAAAGCAAATGATAATATTTCGGCAGGACCGAAAGGACGTAGTACACCTACAGTTATGGATCAACCGATGAATCCTGTACCAGCACCACATTCACCGATATCTGAACAGGAAGAGAGTCAATTAAACGATGAAAAACGAGATAGTAATGTTGGGGACAGTGCTACAATTGAATCCAGTGATCCATCTAGTATTAGCAAAAATCATGATGATGAACCATTGAATTTTAATCTTGATGATTTTCTTAAATCAGACAATCTTCCGGGAGTTTCTGGTCTTTTAACTAATGGCGTTGGCAATGCAAGCGGAAGTGGATCACGTTTTAGTCAATGGTTTAAACGTGAAAGTCCATTGCAACATGATGAAAGCCGTCGACCGTCTATTCAAGATGAATTGTTGAACAATTTATTAAATGATATTACTGAACCCAATATTCAAGTTCCATCTGTAACGGAATCTAATACTTATTTTGCACCAATTTCGCCAGCGAATTCTTCTTCTATTACCAATTCTAATCCACCACCATCAACGGGTGTTAAACTTTTGGAAATGTTGCAACGCGGTAGTAAACCAAATCAAAATGGCCAGGGTGACACTGCCAATAATGTAATGCAAATGATGAAAAATTCGGCTATTAAAGGTATGAATATAATTTCGCTCAATTTATTTTATTTCACTATAAAAAAAAAAGAATCGTTTAGCGAAAGCTTGAAGATAATATACATATTTATATCCATGTTCTCTTATTTTCACAGAAGTTGGCGGGAAAGTTGTGCACAGTCTTGAAGAATTAGAAGCACGTATGAGAGGTGGTATGCCGCCAACATCAAACATTGAGCCACAAAGAACAAGTAAAACCGAAGAAGATTTATCAGCATTTAAAAAATTACTCGCACAAGTGACTGGTGGACAGGCTGTACCAGCAGCAAATGGACAAAATCCACCAAAAACTCAACCAATTACGCTTATGCAACTGTTGAAAACACAACAAGCACTGCCACCAATGCAAGTGCCATCGCATCAACCATTAATACCAGAACCACAGCCGCATCCACCGACATTCAATCACATTGGCCCATTAGGACCCGCACAACATCCTCATCAAGCTCAAATGCAGCATGAAAATTTGTTGAAAGTCCTTCGAATACAACAAGTAAGTCGGGAAATTATTTTAAATAATTTTATTTCTTCAATTCATCTTTAATGGTGAATTATTTATTAATTTTTTTGTTTTTAATAGCAGCAGCAGCAACAACAACAACAACAGCAGCAGCAACAGCAGCATAAACAACGTCAGCAACAGTCCGATATGTTGTCAATGATGATGAGTGGTCAACAAAGGATAGTTGGCGCCAGTCCAATTCCTCAGGACATGCAAATGCTTGTAAATAATGCGCCGTCCAGTCGTGAACTCTTGCAACGGCCTGAGGCACAAGCAATTATTCAAGGATTACAACAAGGCGAAATTACACGACAACATTTGATACAACAACTGCAAAACACCGCGATGCAACATCGACATCGTGAAGTGTTGGTGAATATTTTAAAAATGTATGGCAATCCAACGCCACGTGCAGTCAGTCCACATTCTGGTCCTGGAGTACCACACGATCCAACAATTCA
The DNA here is from genome assembly GCA_030347285.1 of Microctonus hyperodae. NCBI lineage: Eukaryota > Metazoa > Arthropoda > Insecta > Hymenoptera > Braconidae > Microctonus > Microctonus hyperodae. The sequence goes on along the minus strand of JAQQBR010001832.1, from coordinate 8,715,725 downwards.
ACAGATGCTCTATCAACAACAGCAAAGAGTTCCATCGCCAATGAATAATGGTAAGGCATATCATTATTAACTATCATATTTTTACTATTTGATTGTCATTTAATTCAATCATGGAAGAGGAAATTCGTAAAGTATTTTATTCGTGAATTCTAATTTCGTGGTTATTTTGTGTACTATCTTCATATTTTTCATGAATGATACGAGTTTTAGTATGATATTCTTATTTTATCTTTATTTATTTATCAATGCTATCAATGAATGATCGTAGAAATAGTAAAACAATGAATAGAAAAAAGAAATATGAAAAATAAAAATTTCTCTATCTGGAATGCAGCTCTATGTCCGCCACCAATAATATCATCAAATTTATCTATCAGTCCTAATACATTAGCGATGCAGCATACAGGTAATTAGTCATAGAAAAAGAATCATTTGCCTAAATAAATTTGTAACGCCGCGAAATTTATGTATCTATTTGTTCTTCATTATATTCATAGTAATGCAATCATTTTGTTCTTTATTTATTTTTCTTTTATCACCGTGAATAATTTGTCGTTTTGACAGTGGTCCCACACAGAGTGCCCTCACCGCGTGACATTGTTATGCACACGCAATCCATTATGCAAAATGCATTGATCAAGACGAAATTGGAAGAACAACGTGAGAATTATCGTAAACGACAGGAACAACACCAAATGCAACAATTACAGCAGCAGCAGCAGCAACAACAACGCATTGCCAGTCCTGTAAATTCACCATCTAAACAGATGATGAGTCCCACACCACTTGCATTCACACCAACCTCTGTACTGCGGAAAATGACTGCAGAAAAGGAGCCCGATGGTGCGATTAAAACTGTTCAGCAAATAGAAATAATATTATCGCCCTTATCTAATTCAAAAAATTATAATCACAATAACAATCATTATCGTTATAATCGCCAAAATGTTTACAGTGTTGAAAATTCGAATATTACTTATCATGATGGAATTTTGATGAAAAATAACTCGGCTATAGCTTCACATTCATGTGTTGTGAGTGAAAAAAAACATAAAGCTGAAATACAAATTAATAGATCAATGGTAAAATCCAAATTTTCAACATTGCCGAATATTAACGAGGATAATTTTGATGATAATGAGTCGCATAATTGTAATGATGCTCTTGTGACGAAGGATGATTTGCAAAGTCAATTAATATTGGAAAAAAAGTTGCAACTCACCATTGTAGATAATATAAATAATAATGATACGAATATAGTTAGTGATTCTGAGATAAATAACGCGAAAAAATATGGTTGCGCTGAAGGATAATTAATAATTAACAGCAGTTTTGCGTTGCCATTGTCGCTAATATCATGGACTAATATACCTCTTTATAATGCTTTAATAATTTCTGAATAGCGTAGGATAAAATCACCAAACTCGGATAGTCCGTGGCTTTAATACACAAAATAAATTCCGCATATTTATAAGCCCTGCATAAATGTATCATTTTTTTTCCATTTTTTCTTATACCGCAATCAGCAATTGAATGATCAATTGATGAAACTGTTTATTACTATCGTTTTTTTTTTCTTCTGCACACTCTTTATTTTTTCATGGACGAAATGGGCATGATTTACTTTTTTTTTCATCGGGTTCTTTAATTTTTTTGTTATTCACATAATTATTTTTTGCTTTATTCTATGTGTACGCAAGTAACACTACATTGTATCACAATGAAACACATCATTTAGATAAATTATATCACACAGTTTACAACTATACAATACGATAAAAAGTACAAACACGTACTCCACTACAAAAAAAAATTACAATCAAACATATGTTTACCTAGCTTTTTATAATAAATAAATATTTAGATATACATCTACTCCACTATTCCTCTATCTTTTTTTTCTTCTTCTTTTTCTTTATCAACACATATTTCCTTGCCTTCAACTTTTTTGTTTTTTGCATTTTTTTTTTCGCATGTTTCTTAGCTTTGAATAAATTTTGCAAGGCTTTTTTTATTATTTAATTCAGCATCGCGTGCCTCTTATTTCGATAAAATGAATAATTAAGAGATCGGAAAATATTCAATTTGAATTTTTCAAACTCTACATTATCACACGTCCATTTTCTTAACGCAGGAAATTCCGAGGCATCAAAATTAGCTGCCCAAACTCAAGCAAATCAAATGCAACAAATGCAATCTGCCGTTCAATTACTAGCACGAGGAGTTTTAACACGCCAACAAGATAATCTCAGAACACAAGGGACTCAACAAACCCCATGGACAAGTCAACCTGTCAGTAAACACCCAGGTATGCATCAATCCTATTTAAAATACCGCAATAAATTTTATTTTAGATGTTTTTATCTACAGTTATGAACGAAATATTATTTTTACAGGTCGGCCAATTGTTAAAGGCGGTGCGACAAATCAATTTCAATATAGCGGCGTTGGACCATTAAATTTTCCACAGCAACAACCACAACCACCTGTACCACGACCAACACCAATCGTTTTCGGCAATACTGCGCGCTCGAAACACACAATGTCAACGTCATTACCACATCCCAATGTTCCTCAATACAATATCACACCAAATTCTGTATTAAGCCAAAGATCCGACCCAATTAACAATCACATCAAGGCCCAGCAGCAGGTCCAATCGCATCTTGTTAATATGCAACAGCAACAACAACGCAATCCGCTTGTTCTAAACCAAAATTATAATTCCAATCGAGCAGGTAAATTTATTAATATCATATTTCACTTTAAATATCAATAATATATTATTTCCTGTTCCAATATCCAATATATGTCCTTATTGAATCATAATTTCTAGATTCCCTGACACCTCCAAAGCCCATTGCATGCATTGGTCAAGATATGAACTAATTTTTAATAAAGTATTTATCAATATTTATCCAATTATGTATATATTTAATTAATAATTATTTTTTGATGTTTTTATTGAATAATTATTGATATATATTACGGATTATTATTTGATGCAGATATTTTTCCGACGATGGATTGTTTAGACGGGCGAATAATGCGACCACAGCAGTCATTAATTAATATCCCAATGGGCAGGCAAAATTCACCAGGAAGTAATGGTGGAAGTTTATCACCTACGTCAAATCAATTAGCACGATGGTTTAGTCCGGAATTACTTGCAAAAGCGCGTGCTGGAAAATTACCTGAACTTGGACAAACTAATGTTTTATCATTGGAGGAGTTGGAACGACTTCAACAAGCCTCGACTACAGTTCATGATTAATTCCTTCGAAATTATTTTATTGAATGAATTGATAAATAATAAGAATATGTGGCGATTTGCTCAACGATTTAGTTTAAATATCAAATATGATATTGGATATTAAGAAGAAAAATTGGGAAATGAGAAAGAAAAAAATTTTTAATGTGTTGAGTTTTTAATGACAAACATTAAGTCAGCATTATTAAAAATAATATGAAAAATGATAACAAACAAATATTAAATAATAATACATCATTTTATATTAGCAATCATGTATTGTGAGCGTATTATTATTACTCACCATGATCTATCATGGAATCATTGCTCTAGACTGTATTAATGAAAAGACTGTTACATCACATGAGTTGTCTTTGGTTTAAGCCAAATAAAAATAAATAACAATTTGCGTCACGCCTGATTCTAAAGTTGAAAAATAGAATATGATGGCGAGGAAAAATTGAGATGTGAAAATCACATCGAGAAATAATTTAAAGATGAATGAAGAACAAAAAAAAAGTGCGTAACCATGGCCACACACACACACACATACAGAAATTGAACAAGGGCGTCAGAATAAGAGAAATAGAACTGCGGCGATATCTGAGTCACATGCATATAAATATAAATAATAAGTAATATATACTTTTTTGAAGTACGAGGATTACAGTGTCATTATCGCGAACAATGAAGAGATAAATATTTAAAAAAATGCAAATAATGAGTGCGCATAATAGACTTCAAATATCGATACTCAGATGTTAAAAGTCAATCGTGAAGAGAGAAAAATTATGATAAAATGTGGAAAAATAAATAAATTAAATAAGGACATAGGACAATGAAACAAACAGAAAACATTCCATTGGTCATAGATGAACTGAAACAGAAGTGAAGAAAGAACAGAAAAAATAAATATATATATTTACTTATTTGGCGCAATTAAATCCATACATTTAATGATAATTTGTCATCGTTATCAATTATCGATTCATTTTTTTTCTATTAATTCCATTTTCATTTTATTTTATTTATTTTTTTTTTCTTCCAATGAGAAATTGTTACCAAACGAACGATAATGAAGTGTAATTTTATGTTATTATATTTCCCAACACCCATTGTATTTCTGAATCGAAAATAATGTATTACTGTGTCAACTGAGGATTTAATTTAAACGTTTTTTTTTTCTCGATTATGAGCACCATGATAACACTTTATTATGTAGATGTAAAACAACAAAAGCTTTAGGTGATTATTGTCGAATATTTCATCTTCGTTATCTGTTATGAATGCTTTAGATCTTCCAAAAATTCGGCTTTTACTAGAGATCTAATTCATTCAGTCATTCAAGAAAAGAAAAAAAAAATGAGGAAAGAAACTTAGAGAGTTATTACTTAAGTAGATGTAAAAAATACTCAATTGTTGATCAAGTTAATTGTTTAGCAAAATTTTTCCAAGTCAATACATAAAAAATAATAAAATTGAATCGTAATCATTGCGCTCTATCATCAAATTCTGTTTTGTTTAGAAAATATCATCAAATTAATGTCCAAATAATGATTAAGAATAACAATCTGATGAAATTTATCATTTTTTTTTAATCTCTAGCATATTAAGTTGTGAAAAATTAAACATTTATACATACATAAATGTTATCATCAATGTACAGAATAAATTATCGAAAGTGAAATTTTTTATGGATGCCGCGCGATAAAAAAATAATGTGACAAAAAAAAAATCGATCATTTTAAATATTTCTTTTTTTTTTCCATTACAAATTGAATGATTCGTTACATGGAAATGTACAACGAAGCCCAGCTAACCAATGACATGGCCATTTTATTTAATTTAAAACATACATGGCCAACTACATCTTCAATTATAACTTTTTTTATTTGTAATTTATTTTTAAATGACGACAGCACGTCGATTATTCCTGTCACTACATAAAACAAACTATAAAGTTATTCTAAGTGTTCTTTAGATTAGAAACAAAATAAAAAAGATATCATATCATATACGAGAAAAAGAACAACATAATACACAGCATTGCTTTTCGTTTTCAAGAGATTATTCATTTAAGTTTTGCGTCAATTAATATTAAACCAAGTCATTAATTTTTTTTCTTTATATCCAATACCAATTTAATTGGCTTTGAGATTGAAGTTGTGTGCTAAGTATTTGAAGATGGTAAATAAGTCGTTTCAATTTACTTATTATTATTATTTTTTTTTTGTAAATAGCTCGATTCGTATAATGATGAATAAGTAATAAATAAAGTGTCATTTGAGCCAATATGGCCTGATTATCGGTGATTGTACAGTGGCTCATTTTGTAAATAAAGTTATCAAACTGTCGAAAAATCAATTGAGAATATTTTTAAGCATAAACAACCATGAAATAAATACATATGTAAATATATGTACATCTTTAACCTTAGATAAAGACCAATTTTATATAAAATATGAATCAATATAAACAAATAATATGAATTGAAACTGAAAGGTAAGAGTATGTACAATAAAATCATTAATTCATATGTGCATAATTGCATGTACAGAAAAAAACTTTGGGCCAAATGTGTGTATCATAATTCTTGCGCTGAAATTTCATTGAGTTCCACCATTGTCCGCTGCAACGAGCGCCAATTTGTGGCATTCCGGAATCCGAATGAGCACTTGTAAAGATGGTGGAATTGGGGTGAGGTCTTGCACATCGATGCTCTCACTGGAGGTATCACGTAATTTCAACTAATACAACGTAATAAAGTAGTAGTAAGTTACTGTGTCAGGTAAATAATTATCCGGAACTTGATTTCATCGTATATTAAATTGGGATAATTGACTTCTAACCTCTACATGGCTGTTTCAACATCATTTTACATCCTGTAAAGTAATGCATCTGGAATTTGGATACTTTGCTACAGGAATCGCCAATGAAACCTGCGTAAATTTCGTTCATCTCCAAGCTGTATATACATTATATCTCGCGATTAATATATAAATTTATATTTTTCATTACAATATTTATCTTTTATTAAAAAAAAACCCATGAATAAAAGTCCAATTTATTTATATTTTGCTACTAATAATAATATATAATTTTCAGTTGTATAATTGTATAAAATTGTGATGGAAAGTTTTATTACAAAGAGATCAAGTGAGAAATAACGAGATAAAAGAAAAAAACTGAAGTGCAACACTTTAAGAGAAGAAACAAAATATTCATGCGATTCGTCATTTTTTTTTTCTCTCTACCAAATAAGAGGTCGCTATATCCGCAACAAGAGAATGCCTAGTTAGCCATATAACTCAATTCCAATCTCACTATACATTACAAATAGGAAGCGAATTATTTTTTTTATCGTGAATTAAAATTTGAGATAGGTGATGAAATGAATAGGAAAAACAAATATTTCAATTCGGGGAAAATGTGCTTTATTGTAAATAAGGGTGATGTAGTAACGGTAAGTATAATCCCATAAAAAGGTGGTGAAGGTGAAATAGGTACATAATTAAAATGAACGTGTGTGTGTTGGGGAAAAATGTGGCTGATTCAGTTTTGGTCTATTAGACATAGTCAAGGTAGAAATTCGTCCCACCAATAGCCTCGAGCATACACAGCAGCCATTGTGAGTGGGTTGTAAAGACCATTTTGCTTTTCGAGTTTGCGTTCTTGGGTACGATTTTGATCGCAATTCAGAGATACATAGAATACAAGTTAGGTCATATATTCCTTGACAATAAGTATATATAAGTACTCTAGGACACTTGATTTTTTTTTTCCGGACGCCGCCATAACTCTTATGTAGTATGTGTGGCATCCCGAAATCGATCATTGTGTAATAGTACGTTATTCTATGTCTTAGTACTAGCAATAAGACACGGTTGATTGTACTTAATACTTTTCACTGAGTACTTATGCGAGAATATATACTTTATAAATTCAGTGATCGTGATATGAAATATAATTAAAATTTTTCAATGTATATAAATTTTTATTATATTCATTATAGATATATTATAAATAAAATAATAATGATTTTCAATATTTCATAATCATTTTGATTTTATTGAAGATTGTACTTATGAACTATAAAGTGATATGGATTTTGATGTATATTCAAGTTGATTGTGACGCAGAAAACCGCCTGTGTCTCATGTACTTTGTTATGTGAGCGACATATGTGGCCATTTGCTCATCGATAATTAGGCCCATATAACAAACGACGGTAGTGTGTGACGACGATGTTGGTGGAAACACAAATTACAAATGGAGTATTAACAATTTTGCTATCAGAGAATAGAATCTCGATTAGAGTTTGACTTTAACTTTTTCATATAAAAATGGAGAAACGAATCGTAGTACATACACAGATATAAATCGCGTTTCCCATCGGTTTTATAAATTGTCGGAATGTAATGTCAGCTGCTTCACTTGTTTGTTATTACGGAATATATTTGGTATGAGAATGTATAATGACTTGAACGAGTTTTAGAGAACATGGTTTGAGCTTTGGCCAAATGAACAAAAATTTCTTTGAAACGGCACTAATTTCGGAGAACAATGAAAATTAAAGACTCAGTGTGAGTGTAAATAAATGAGCTGTATAACAGTGATATATGAATTCTTCAACAACGTATGAATTGTTCGTAATTTCATATGTGCAGAGCTAAGGCGATTAATATTTTATCCTGGAAAAGGGTGTAGTTTGGTAAGGGAACAAATTCAAGTCTTTATGTAATGAATTTTGATTACTGCTTTATAGTCGAAAAGTTTTGGTAGAAAATACTTTGAGTATAAGAAATGAGACATTATACATAAATGCGAAGTTCAACTTTGCATTTATATATTTATAATTTGGGAAAAATGAGGAAAAATAAGAATACAAAATAGGAAAAAAAATGTTATTTATTCTCGTTATATATACAAGGTATAAGTACAAAAGTAATTATTGACTATGTAAAAATCATTTTCAAAATACTTAGCTGTAATTCAGTGTCTCCTCTTCATAATATTACTGCATGATACGATCTTTTCTTAATGGTAAATCCAATACACCATTTCATGTCTGTTCCTGTACAACATAAATATGATATACAATACAAAGTGATTATGAATAAGGCTTCATTTAATGAGTCATGACCCTAATGTGATAATAATAATCACACGAGTATATATTTCAAGAGCATACAAATAATGTTATATCACTAAATGTTAAATTTTCGGAACGCTTAATGTTCGTGGTGCATCTCAAAATGGCGTCGCTATCAGCCATTTACGTAGTAACAAAATTTTCACCTAGTCAATTGATAGTTTAAAAATAGTAACAAAATTTCGAATCACACAAATACCACATCACAAATACTTACCCTGCATTATAAAATTCCAAACTAAAGTAAAACACAGCAAAAATCACATTCAGCAACTGACGTTATTTTTAAAATATATATCCTAATAGATAGTCAATTGTTTTTTGGCGCTAGTGTCGTTCGCACTTCCGGAAGTGGGAGTTGAGACAGGATATCGTAATGTGTCGAGAATGTGGTGGGTCAGTACGTTTTCATTTTATATTCAGTTAGCATTATAGTGGCTACTGGGTAGCAAAAAAGTGAGTTCATATTTACATATTAGCTAAGATAAAAATAAAAAAGATTCAAGAGACATTACGAAAATATTTCATAGTACAAACTTACCTGCATATCATTTCTGTCAAAGTATTAAATAATATTTATATTTCATTATAAAAAATTCGGTGCAAAGTGATCAAAGAAATATTAGTAACATTTAGCATGTAGTATAAAACTTGTAGCAACAGCGAGACCTATCGTTGGTGGGGCGTAGCTTAGAATTCCCCATCTGTATTTCGAGCTAAAACCACCGTACCTGATTGCATGTAATGGTGGGGCAAAGACGGTTGGCTTTTGGGTTGTTTGTCCATCTTTCTTATGACTGAGAAAAGATGTGATTGGGTATATTACTTTAGCGGCTTGCGTTCCAACAAAGACTGAACTTTATTCTATCATTTCATCTCACTGAATTTTGTTCATCACGGGTTTCATTGTCCATTGTGCTTTTACTGTGTTCTATGAATGTTATATTCATGAGAAACAAATGTCCTTATTGTGTTTTAAAACACATGATAATTTTAGACATGTATTAGGATCCTCACAAAGCTTGATATTATTTCATTTATTTTTTGCTCACGTGAAACATAAGAATTACTTTTGTTAATTGGGAATTATGATTATGTGAGTATTTATATTTTTTTTTATTTTTTATAATTATTTTTTTAACGGATGAGGAAATTTTTTTTTTTTTGGTTTATTTTATTTGTTTCTTTGAATTATTCTGAGGAGGATGTTGAAAAGTAATTATTGAATGAAGAATTCAATCAAGATTTGTATGTAATTTAATCCAGTGTTTTTTATCCGAGGGTGTAAAACATAAAATTAGATTTGTGCAAAGAAATTTAAGTTGGAATAATATACATAAAATAAATGATATTCAACAGGCCTTGGTTTTCTAATTCATCCTAAAGCATCGTGGTATTTTTGAGAGATATCGATTTAGCAATGGAATTAATAAAATAAAATGTTCTTGAAAGAGAAATATTGAAACACTAAAGAACACATTAACAAATAATTGACAATAAAAATAATCGAAATAGAAAGAAAAAATAATTTCCGAGGTGGAAACTAATATTGCTCTACGCTTATGAAATTAAGGGATGTTATTTAGATCAAAATATAATTCCAGAGTAATTAATTCTATATGTACAATTCCATAGACGAAGAGTATTTATTGAGATAAAGACACATTTGCCATTCGTTATAGGGGAGATATTCAATATTGGCACATGCGCACGACTGATCATTCATAAAATTTAATGATAAGATTATTACATAAACTAAACGTACTCATTGTCTTACTGACTGTCTTCTGTGAAATAAGAGGAAATGAATACAGGCAAAACGCGCTGGAGTAGTTGCTATAACGTGTTAATTTGATAAAAAACTGAAGACTGATTATGATTATTGGATGAACATTTGTGTTCATTTAATTTGGTATTAAATTTTTACGTGTTTGGTAGATTTATTGAACAATGTTTCTTGAATATTTTTATTTTTTGTGACAAATATAAGTGGTTATTTTTAACGAATTTTAGTTGATTTGTAAAATTCATGAAAATATATGCGGGAAATTTCTTTTCGATGCAGGTGAAGTAAACAAATAATATTAACAATGGATGACGAATACGGGAAGAAGTTTGCAGAAATGCAAAAATACATTCCATTTCTGGAGGCGATGATTGAAAGACTTCAAAGAGTTCCAGATGAGTCACGAAAATTACAGTTGAACAAAATGCAACAGTTGCATGGGATTCTATCAAGCAGTAAAAAAAAGTACGTTCGCGGATTTAATCCGTTGCGGTTGCGATGTTAATGATGTTCATTTTTATCGTAATGATTTAAATTGATCCATTAGTAGATATGTAATAAAAATGCAATGCAGATTGTATGCAGAACATGGAAACATGGAAGAATTTATGTTAGTGATAAATAACTGTGTTGGTTTATATTTATAGTGTACCATTAATGAAGCATACTTCTTCAGTAGGGGTAGTTGATTTGAACAAAGGTATAAATAAATCCCAAACTCAAAGTATTTTCTCGTTGCAATAATTTTATTTGTTTTCATGGTTTCTTGAACCTGCATACGTCTTGTATTTTGTTTTTATTTTTGCAAAATTTTTTATTTTTGTGCTTGTTAAAAAAATTATATGTGCATTCATTTTTTTTTCTTACTGATAATTCGATTTTCTCTTTCAACAGATTGAAGATTGAAACATTACAAAGGTGCGAAGATGTACTGCAAAAATTGTACAGTAAAGTAGAAAAGGTAGATATTTTTCTGCCAATCACGTAGTTGATTGCACTTTTGAAAGAGATATTTGTAGTTTATCATTTTAAATCGATAAATCTCTTTTTATCAACATTTATTAATAATTAGTGTTGATAAATAGACATAATTGATCATCAGTGTTGTACTACTATGTGGATTTGTTTGCGTTTTTCACCCTTTTATTTTGTGGTCACATTTCACATTCACTTTAACTATATCATTTCATTTTTTTTCCTTCATGTAAATACTTAGTTGTAATTGGGGACATAGGAGGCCAAGGGGAGTGAATAATGAAATTATGAAAATTGTTAAAGTTCGGGAAAGCATTTATCAATTAAAGTATTTTCGAGTTGTAACATATAAACCAGTGTTTTAAAATGACAAATTCATTCGTAATTTACTTTTATAATAACCCTATAATTTTCTGAATTGAATCAATTTTACATTATCTCAACTCTTTGCTCGTAATCCCCAATAATTCGTTGCTTTTTTATGTTGCTATCTTTTTAAACTTACATACTAAGCGGAAGAAAGAATATAATTTTTTTAATTCAACACGAGTTTCAGGGGACAAGTGCTGGTTTGAATTTTCCGGTTAAAGAAGTCGATGGACAATCTGCTGAAGCATCGCAGTAAGTTTTGAATAATTAACACAAATAATTGGAATCGTATCTGCAGTAGAATAGGGTGAATATGCAAATGTAATAAAGGTATAAGTTGAAAAATCAATTGTCATAATGTGGGAAACAAATTACATACTTATTCCCCTTCATTTGTACAGTTCAGCAGAAAAATGTTCATTAGATAGCTCGAATTTTATATCTTCTTTTGTTATTTTACTTAACATATCAAAAGTACATTCTATCGTTAGGAAATTTATAGAATATGTCATTTATTAGCATATTCACTCTATATTTGTTGATCACGATTAAATAATCAAATGGGATGCATGTGTAAAATGAAACTTTTCAGTGCGTCAACATCAACCAGCGACAATACATCACGGCAGCCAAACGAATCTATAAAGGTAAATTCATCAAAGAAAATGGATGAAACTCCAGCGAGCCCTACTCCACCGGCAAGTCCGGATATTACAAGTAAATCAATTGTAACTAGTCCTATAATGATACCCACTGAGCGATCGCACGATTATAGTAATGATAAAGCAGACAGTAAACCTGCAAGCCCTGAGCATAGTGAAACTTTTGCTACAAAAGAACCAATTATCATTCCTACTGAAAGGAAAAACGAATGGTCGGAGCATTCATCACAAAATGTGAATCCTCACAATGTATCAAAAATGAATAATTACGGATCACATAAAATAAATGATTCGAAATTGTATCAAAGACCAATACAATCTGCCACAAATTCCACAACTGGCACGCGATCATTTTCTGCATCAGAAAAAAATCGCAGTGATAATAATCGTTTAGAAGATGACCAGGATGTGATAGAATTAGACAGTCCTAATCAAAATAGGTTGACCTCACCCGAGCCCCGTAAAATGCCAAAAACAAATCCAACGTCATTGTTAGCATCACCACCTCCCGAATTAAATGCGCCTCCGCTTTCAAAAGAAGATCTAGCTGAGCTTCTTAATGAAAGTAGCGAGGGAAATCCCAATAAAACATTGCCTATACATGGTGAAAAAGATATTCGTAACAGGGGAGTGAGAGATAAATTACATGAGGAGAGTAGAAAGTCTGAAAATGATAAAAAATCGGTTAATAACTCGACAGTTAATAATACAAATGTTGATATGGATAATGAAAGACGATGGGAAGAAATCGACAAGCATATAGTTAAATTAACCCCACGTAAAAATTTGCCATCAACAGGAATAATTAATACAACGGGCGTAAGAGTCGATGCACCGAGGATTGAATTAAAATCTCAATTGCCATCGTCTAATCATCCATCTTTGCAAAAAAAATCGGTAGATATTAGGAATTCGTCAGTGTCGCCATCTACAAAGAACTCGGAACGAAGTGCCGAACCGCGTTATACCGATAGTTATGAACGTCATCCAAGACATTCACGAGATTCTCAGAACGATGTTCCAAATATTTCTATGCCCGATATGAATGTAATAAAAAGTGCCTTTTCCCGCCTCTCTGAAGGCGATATTGCCAATCTTGTGCAGACAAATCTTCAAATACAAACTGAAAATTTCCTTCATGCGGATGAAAGAAATTCATTTCAACGACGCCTAATGTCAGATCAAAACAAACAAAGACCCGCACAACCGGGTCATAATATGTCTACTGAAACGCCAGATTTTCGTCGTGAAAATCCGGAATTTTACGATATGCATCAACATTCGCCTAGACACCATCAACCCAGTGGCGCGGGAGTTGGTTATCCATCAACCGGTCAATGGAATCTAAATCCAAATGTACGCAGTCACATGCATGGTCCTGAATTGTCTCCTCGACAACAGTATCAGCAACATCCTAACAATGTGCAGCACCAAGAAATGTGGACACTAGTTCAAAATCCCGTATCATTAGACAATCATCCACCGCATCACAATCCAAATCAATTTGGACCTGTTCCCAATCGTGGTATACGACCGTTAATGAATCCATTAAAGGATCCGAACTTTACTGAAGATATACCTTTAACACCACCATCATTACCTCCTGCCCAAATGATTCCGCCACTTATGTCGTCGCCAACATTTGTTAATTCTCCATATCGTGGATTCCCACAGGAAAACCGTCCGTTCGAGCAGCCATTTGATCGTTCGAGTGAATTCCAGCACGGGCCACCACGACCACAATGGGATCATCAACCAAATAGAGGTAATGAGCCGGCTTTCGATCGTCCTGGTGAATATCCTCATGTTCCTCCACGGCAAACGCAATGGGATCAATTACCGAATCGGCCTCATGATGTTCCATTCGAACGGCCCATCGAATTTCCTCAAAATGAATATCCCCCACGACCAACGCACTGGGAACATGAGACTAACTATCATGACGGTTCTCGGGGAAGAGGAATGAATGAGAATTGTTATGGTCGACCAACAAATGTGGAACCTCCTTTGTGGGGTCGTAGTTGCGGGACGGGTCCTGAAGGACCAAATAGAAATAATGAACGAGGTCGAGGCAATGAACGTTTCCCCAATGAAAGAAACAGACCTGGAGAATCATCGCATTCAAACTTCAGTCGATCGCGTCCAAGTGAATGGGATCGTCCACCTCAGAATGAGTCATTGAATCGATACAGAGATCGAGATCCGCGTTGTCGTCAAGAATCTACCAATCAGTCATCCAATGTGTCAGTTAATATCCCAAGTGCCTCTATTCCCAGAAGAGATCCAAGATTGTCGAAAGATAATCCACAGCCGTCTCCAACAACAAAACCAAAGGAAGCACCAATTCCTGTTCCACCGCCTAAACCAAAAGATCCGCCGCCAAAACCAAAAGATCCACCGCCTAAACCAAAAGATCCACCACCAAAACCAAAAGATCCATCGCCTGTTAATAAACGCGACCCTCGACGACATAGTGCTGATTCCCGAGATTCGAGTAAATCAAAAAGTTCATCGCAATCATCACATAAAAGCAGGAATAAGAGTAGCGAGAAACCGAGAGAGTCATCAAAGCATAATAGTGGAAAGTCGAAAAAAGATTCCACAGATCATAAGTCAAGTAGTGAAAAGCCAAAAGATGTAGAGACAATGCAGTCTCCATTAGAAAGTTTATATGGCGTTGTTGATACAGCAGCTAAGACTGGAAAAGGTTATGGATTACAGAAATTTAAAATTCCTAAAATCCGAAGGTCCGAGACTATTGTACCTCGACCACCTACGCCACCAAAATCCAATAAACATGCACGGGACGAAGATGTTGATTGGAATGCAGATCCTGTACGGTCGCCAATACCGGCTAACGCAGATGCACCTGAGAAGAATAAAAATCAATACGAAGAAAAGAAAATGGAAGTGACAAGCACAACGGAAGAGATTAACGACCCTCCAATTACTGTAACTACCGCGGTGGATGAACATGATCCAAAAGTGTCCGAAACTGTTACAACGAGCAAAGAAGTGCCTATACCAATAAACGAAAGTGAAAAAATTGATAATAAATTAGAGGAAAATAAAACTGCAGTTGAAACGTTAGGTCCTGTGAAAAATTCGGAAAGTGGATTAGAACCAGTACAAGAATCTCAATTGAAAGAGACAGTGACGCAGGAATTAATTGAATCATTAATCAGAAAGTCATTGGAATCTGGTGAAGGTAAGAAACTCTTTGAGCAGGCTAAATTGTTGCAACGACTTGGAGAGGCGCTTGATCCTAAAAAGTATAAGAAAATACAAAAAATTATTAATGCTGATTCGGAAAGTGGTAGCTCTGACAAAGAGGATACAACAATTAAGAAAGTTGTATCTAAGAAAAAACGTCGTGTTATTGTGTCTGATAGTTCTGATGAAGAATGTTTGGCTGACAGACTTAGTATAACAGAACAAGAGAAAAGACGTAAAATAACAAAAGATAAAAAAAGTATTTTAGAAGATGAGGAAATGGAGGTTGATGAAATTGATACTGAGAAAGAGAACAAAAATTACGATGAAGACGACAATAATGATGAAGATGCGATTGTGACTGAAGTTGAGAAGTCACCGAAAAAACAAAGGAAAACGAAAAAAGCAAAAGTAAAGAAATCATCAGAAATAGTAATTGAAGAGCCAGAAGAACAAAAAGAACAAGTGCCAAAGCGTCCGGGAAGAATAGCGAAAAAACGACGCAATTCCCTTGAAATGTTACAGGAAGACATAAGAGAAATGTTTATCAGTGAGGGTGTTGTAACTGCTACCGGGCATCGTATGTGTAGATTAATAAAAGAAGCTGAAGGTAATTTACCGTCAATTAATAGTGATGGAAAAGGTGGCACTGCACCACCTGTTTACGTATCGAGTTCACCAGATCGACACAACAATGATGTACAATCTGATGAAGATGAAGTGAATGTAAAGAGTCGTGCGCGAAGTAAAGCAAAAACGAACAAAAATTTTGATAGTGAAAAACCGGTCAAGTCGAAATTAAAAACCAGAAAAGGACGAAAGCGTGCAGTCAAAAGTTCCAAGGAAATTATCGGATTAAGTTCTGACAGTGAAGATGAACAACCGTCGTCACCTTTAAGAAATAATAAAGATTCTAGTATTAATGAAATGTCTGATGATGCAAAAGGTAAAAATACCTCGAATAAATCACTAAGTCCAATGCTTGATGCCAATTCAGATGATTTTGGACCAACATTACGAAGAAGTGAGAGGGTGGCTTTAAAAGAACCGCGAGTACTTATTGAAAAGGCTGATTTATCCAAAATTGATTCATCGAAAATTATGTTTGATATTTCATCCGATGAAAGCTTTGGCATTGATGTTTCTGAACTAACAGCAGCTGTTGACATTTCTTTACATCCCGAGCGTCGATCAACTGATGATGGTAATGAATCTATCACTAGTTTGACGAAAAAGATTTCGGATAAAATCCCGAAGTCACGAAAAAAGAATACAAATGAATCAAATGATAGGAAATCTGATACTCCAGTCACATTTGACGACGATGTCAGTGTAACATCAGACGTTTCTATATCAAGCAGTAATATTTCTAATACAAACAAGAAAAATTTGAGCTCTTCACTCCGTGCCGATGCTAATAAAGAAATAATCGGTAATATGCTAGGAAATTTATCTGATGATAAAATCAAACACACAAGTAATATAAATTTAGATAAAGAAAGTGACTTTGAAATTGATGAAGATAAAGATAATTCGACAATGGATGATAATAAAAAACCACTAGCAAAGAGCAAGAAAAAACGATGTAGATGGCAAATGGGCATTGTGCCCAAGAAGAAGAAAAAATCTGGAAATAATGCAGCTACTGACTCTGCTATTGCAACATCAGTTACAGAATCGGATAAAGATGATGCTAGTTCATTGGTTACAATAAATGATGAAGACGACACAGAAGTGGGTATAACTGCTAGTGAGAAAAATTCGAGTTTGATAAAGGAAGAAAACTCGAAGGATGATAAAGTAATTTCATCAGAAAAGAAAACTTTGAGCGATACACCAAAAATAAATAATGAAAAGTCGAAAGATAAAATTGAGAAAAAAGTATCTGAAGTGTATGAAAGTATGGATCTTAATGAATTGATAGAGTACGCTTGGACGGGACAAGAGCGATATAAATGTTTACTTTGTCAATTTAATGGCAAAAATATCGTTCATCATTATAAAACTAATCATCCTGGACAAGAAATAATGATTTCGAGATTGACATTTTTGGATGCAAAACGCGCAATTGACGAAGCTAAAGATGAGACTTTTGTTAAATTATTTAAAAAGATTAACAGTGGACCACATCGAAAGTTCAGTTGTCGATTTTGTGTATTTAATAATGAAGGAGTGAAGAAATCGGCTATGGAATCTTTTTACGAACATTGTAGCACTCACACAGGTGAATATAGATTTCACTGTAAGAATTGTGGTTATCAAACTATTTCAAGATCTTCAATGAAACCACATTATTACAAAATTTGTCGCAAAAATAATGGAAGTTTTCCAACAGGTATCGATCAAGATGCTATTCCATGTGAAGAATATATTCCTGGTTATTTATGTTCCGTGTGTAATTATATTCAATTAAAAGAATGTAATACAAAGAAACATATTGAAGATTTTCATAAAAATTTATCCAATGTGGAAGTTATAAAAATAAATATGTCTACTTATCTTGATGTTAAAGATAATACAGAATTGAATGATTCATTTGATGAGGCGATTGCTTTTAAAATCGAATCGGATTTTATAGCAAAATCAATTGAGGAAAATTCTAAAATTGACATTAATGAAAAGGACGATCATCATGGTGATGTAGAAATATTAGATGTAAATTCCGATAAAACACCAGAATCTCCATTGAAACCTGCTGAATCAACATCTGATACACCACAAGATGAAGGTGACAATTCAATATCAAACAAACTTAATGCATTTGTATGCCCACCTGAATTAGAAGATAAAGATGAGGAAATTCAACTTGAACGACAGAAAAAAATGCAAGAAATATTAGATGATATTGGAATAAAATTGCAAAAAGATTCATCAAACAGACGATTGTCAATAATTGATACATTAAAAAATAAAATGACGACAAATATGAAAAATTCTGATTGTGTACGAATGGAATTACCGGAAAATGAAGTCACAACACTTTTCCAAGACTCTAACGTTAATAAATTAACTGATTTACCATTGAGTGAATCAGAAAAATTGGCAATTAATCTTGATGAAAGTAAAGAACCTGAAAATTCGGAAGTATCTACGAAAAATCCCACATTAGAAATAACACCGAAAAGTGAAGAACAAGAAGATAAATCTGATGCAGAAACAGTTGTAAATTCAGATAAAGTTGAGAAAAAAATGAAAGATCCCTTGGCATTGTTACATGAAGATGAGCTCAAAGATGACAATAGCGATCGTGAGATTAGCGACAGTGAAACAATAGCAAATGTTAGTCGCTCTTTTGAATCAGATTCCAGTGATGAAATGTCTGAAAATGAATTATCAACTGATGTCAATTCGCTACTTGAAGCTGCGGGAACAATTAATACTTCAACGAATGTACCGATGATGACTACAATACAACGATTGGCAGCGCAATTACAAGGCGTGAAAAATTTCCCATCTGTAAACAATGACGATGTAAATGAGAGTGCTCAAGAGATTATCAATACACCACACGACAATCCAGTAGATACACCATCAATGACAACTGACTCTATTGAAATTTCTAAAAATAATTCATCAAATCCTACAGAAAATACACAAACTGCCGATGGACCAAAAAATTTTATACGTTTACGACGTCTTAGTGGCGATAAACTCTCAAATCCAGAATCTCGTCCAGCATCACGATCTTCAGTCTCTGAAACTCCGACTGCGAGTACAAATGACAATCCTCTAGAGATTCAGCCAGCAAAAATTACACAACCTGAAACTAATGAGGAGTGTTCATTTTTAAAGATTGAAAATGTTGTGAGTCTTGCGCCAAATGTACTAAATACAACTAGTGCTAGTCCATTGTTGGATGATATAACTAAAACTGTAACAACGACATCAGGAAAACCCATCGGCGTGTCATTACTTAAAAAACCCGTTGGTGTTTTAAAAAAATTACGTCCAGTAACCAGTTTGGAGGGTTTAGTTGGTCGTTTACCAGTGATTCCACCGGCAGCAGCAAAATGTATTAAACTATCACCAATACCCATCGCTCCTACTCCGAAAAATGTTAAAATCCTCAAAGTTGTCCGCGATCAATCGTTATTTAAACAAAAAGATTCTGGAAATATTTCGTGTGCACCAAAATTAAAAACAGTCGAAGCCTATGCAAATATGTTATCAGCATCAAAGCTTCGCCATTTGTACAAGTGTATGGGACGATCGTGTACCTTTTCAACTGATTCTGTTGAAGAATTTGGCAGACATTATCAAAAACACGCTGAATCAGTTGATCCAAAAGAGAAACCACCTCATGATCATGAAACATGCCCTTATTGCACAGAATATTTATCAACTTGGGAGAGTATGCGATCACATTTTAAAATTAAACATACATTTTGTTCATTTCAATGCAGTTATTGTTTCTATCGTGCGTTTACTCAGTCTTATGTTGAATTACATCAAAGTACATCACATCCCGGCAAACCATTGTCAGTAATTCTTGGCATGAAGGATTATCATCCAGCAGAAATGATTGACAGACGTGAATTTATTATTCCCTTTATATGTAAACATGAATGTAATAAATTATTTTACGTTCCCGAAGCATTTATTACACATTTAAAAACTAAACACGGCCCAACTTTATCAATATTTAAATGTCATTTGTGTTCGGCGTCAACATTAAAATCCGAACAATTAGTAACACATTATAAAATGCACGGTATTTATAAATATCAATGTTTATATTGTCTTTTTGGTTCTGATGCACCAATGGAATTACATCATCATTTAAGTTTAATGCACTTTAATCGTCCACCAAAAATTTTGGAACGATCAATACCAAGTCCTGCGGCACGTGATAAAAATGTTCTATTACAATTGATTATCCGAAATTTAGATGATACATTTAAATGTTCTGAATTAAAAGTTATTGCTGACACAGCAATTGGTGATGTGAATTTAATTCATAGAAAAAAACGTAAACGAATTGGAGCAAATACAACAAACGATAAAGAAGTTGCAGTAAGTGGAAATAATCCGATAAAAATTTTACCACGACCAGTAACAATTGTTAGTCATTCAGACGTATTCAATTTAATTGATGGTAATAAATCATCGCAACAGCCTACTAATGTTTTTATAAATCTAACGGATTCATTGAGATCATCGGGTGGTATTGTAAAAATCGGTGACGCTACCGCAATTGATATTCTACCAAAACCACCTATAACTATTGCATTTACTGAAAAATCAAATAATCAAAATAAAGATTCAGTTGTTGCAAATAATCCACCGATTACAGATTCTGCCATAAAGCAATTTACTCATCATGAACCCGAACTCGAATTGAGATACATAAATGAAAAATTTAAATCAAAAATTGATAATGCAATTGATCCTTTAAGCATTCCAGATAATTTAAATTGCTCTGATGAATTTATTAATATAAATGTTTTGGATAATCCAGAGATGTTGAAGAGCACAGAGAAATCTACAACACAAAATAGCAATAATCAAGCGAATAATAATATTCCTGATGATAATGACGATGACAGTGATATTGAAATTTTAACACATATTCAACATACAGATGATAATTCAAGAAATAAATCTGCAACAAAGCCTTCATTATCTATAACTGAAAAGTCAATTACGACTATTGAGAAGCAAAGTAATGAAGAACTTAAAATAGAAGTGAAGTCTGTAAAATCAGAAGAAAAATCGTCAGTTACTTGCAGTAGCGGTGAGAATTCAAATACGTCAAATGATGTTACGACTTCGGCTGAGAATGTTGATGTGCAAAATAAAACTATTGTACCGTTAACATTAGAAGAAATTAAAGATACAGGTTTTATTGGTCATGATCTTTATAAATGTGGATATTCCAATTGTACATTTAATGCTTTATTACCAGTAACCCTGAAAAATCACATCAAACAATGTAGTTTTGCTAATGAAAGAAAAGAAATTAAATGTGTTCATTGTGGAAAAAATTTTGCTAAAATTGGTAATCTTTTGGAACACTTTAAACTTCATGGCATAAAACGCTTTGGTTGCTCAATTTGTAATTCACGATTTGCCATATCTTATCAAGCTGTGTCACATATTAAATTTAAACATAAAGTCTCTAGCAGCAAGTTAATCCCAGCAGATCCAACAAATCCATCCGCAGATGGTCTTTTTGTAATTCATCCCCACGTAAGTAGTGGTAGTACATAATATATGCTTGATGTATAATAATAAATAGCAAAGTGTAAATAATTTGTAAATAATAATTTGTAGAAGGGGGGAACATTGCAAAAATATCGTGGAAAAAAAGGAAATAAATCAAAAACATCTGATAAAAAACGTGGAACAGCAGAGAAAACTACTTTCAGTCCAGCAGATATTGATTCTCTACCACGTCAAGCAATTTATAATCACGAAGTTCAATGTGCTGTTTGTCCATACACCACAAAAGTTCGTACAAATATTATTCGACATTTACAACTTCATGCAAAAGATGAAACGGTTCCAGAATCAGGACCAGTCAATCCTGTGCCATGTTTAGATAAAAAAGAACGTATGTTTGATAAAATGGTGAATTTAGCCAGTAGTTCACATCAAAATGGTCGAATGGGTGGCACAGCAAAAGAAACTGTGACTCCAAATGAAGCTGATGGACTACCAAAATATGTTCCTGAACAAAAAAGGTAATTTCATATCTCCAAAATATTTTCCAATTTTATTCTCAATAATTCATTTATTTCTTACTCTATAAAATTTGTATTTACAGGTATGTTTGCGGCGTAGCTGATTGCAATTACTTAACTGTGGATGAGACAATGTTAAGATATCACTCAAAAGCACTGCATCCTGATGAGGTGAACTTTCGTTGTCCTCATTGTCCCTCACCGTCTCCTGGACAAGAAACACCACAGAATATACCTATCGACAAAATGGGAGTGCACTTGAAAATGCACGACACAAGACTATACAAATGTTCACATTGCAATCATCACCATTATCATAGGTTTGTAATCACTGGTATCTACACTATCATCACTGGAGGGAAAACTATTTACCTTTTTTTTTTTCTTTTTTTATTTAATGTTTATATTCAATGCACTTACATATGCATTCATGAAGCCCAGATGACGAAAATTTACGCATGATCTACACAGTCAATTTTTTAATTTATTAATTAGATATACATTAAAAATTCTATACCTGTTGGGACAGAGTAAAGAACTAAAGTAAATATATTTTAGTAATGATAATAAATATTTTCACAATAGGCACGTGGTTGAGCGCCATATGACAGATAAGCATTCAGAGCTAAGACCATATGTGAAAATAATTCGTGAAGTTGAGAATACAGAAAATATTAATCAACCGCCAGCTCAAGAGGAACCGGATGAAGGTCCAGCAGATCGTGATGGAAACTATTGGAAGTGTAATTTATGTGATTATAAATGTGTTTATAAATCCGAAATAGTAACGCACGCTGGTTCAATACATAATGAAAAATGCCAGTTCAATTGTTCAATGTGTCCATTTAAAACTACTGCGAGAATAAGTATTGAGCAACATTTAATGTCTAAACATGTAAATGATCCTGATTGTTCGTTTACATTATCGTATGAAAGAATTAAAGGACCAAAACCCACATCAATTGCTGAATCGAATTTAATTGCTGAGCCATTTGACACAACACCACTTTGGCGTCGGGATATGCCGAGGATTCGTCATATTCGTGGTATTTTATTGGAAGAAGAGAATGAAACGTCAAGCTCAACTGACACTCCAACGAAGTCGGGAAAGCGTAAGAATGATGGAGAAATATCGGGGAAACCGGCCAAAATAAAAGCTGTAAAACTTGCGTCGTTGGATGGAACAAGTACACTTGATAATAAGGGAAAGAGTGAGGCGAAAGGAGAACGAATCGATAATCAGGCTGGCGCGACAACAGAAATGGAATTAGATTCAAGTAACTCGACGACAGTTGTGTCACAGTTACAAGAAGAGGCAACAAAACCGGGATCAGATGCCAATTCAGATACCACTATTGGATCTCGTAAAATCGTATTTGGAAATTATGGCGAACCAAATGGCAATTGGTATGTGTGTTCACTTTGTCCAAATTATAGAACACGGTTTCGGCAAGATATAAAACATCATCTGTATAGAGAATGGAAATATTGGCGGTAAATATTAATATAAATATAATTTTGTTGAATTAAATACTTTATTACGATTATTAATAAATTGAAAATTAATAAAAATATTTATTTGTTTCACAGTTGGCACTGTAAAGTATGTGGATTTTTAACGGTATCACAATCTCAAATAAATAAACACATGAATAGACAACATAAAGGATCAAAATCAGATTACGTTGCGATTAAACCAAATCCGGAAATTGAAAATTGGGTAAATGAATATTATTAATTTTTTTTCTATTAAACTTTTTGGATTTATAGTAATTTTAAATGAATTATTATATTAATTGAAATTGTTTAGGTGCAAGCTTTCTTGGCTAAACAATCGGAAATCATACGTGGAGCAACAAAAAAATCACAAACCCCAACAGCCGATTCATCTATACTGAGAAGTTCACTGACAACAAATAAAGGACCGTGTAGCCCACCGACAATTACGTTGGAAGATAGCGATGAAGTTCCTGTGGTAGAATCTCACAATAAAATAAAAAAAGATTCAACTGAATCATCCTTAACAAAAAAAATCCCAGTTGAATCAACACCACCGGCAATACCATTGTCAACGATAACCACCACTGAAACAGCAAAGACTGTTGATTTAACTGCAGCAATATCCAGTTTACAAGCAATAAGCAACACAAATACGAGCATGGACTCCGATGATAATGACGATGATGGTGATGCATTAGTAATTGATAGCAAAGACGAATCAATTGAAGAAAATAATGGAAATATTAATTTAGAACAAATAATTTCTCGTGCATTAGATTCATCTGATGTAAAAGATGTATCTGAAAATATGTACGTATGTAAACATTGTGATATGAAATTTGTTCGATGGCGAGGATTTAAATTACATGTTCAAGTGAATCATTTGAAGCGTCTTGGATTTTTGTGTCCATATTGCGATAGAAGTACGAATTCTGAAACAATAATGCGTCAACATATTCGTACTAAACACATTGGTCGACCGGAAAATATCATACATAATCCAGCTGCTGGTGGTCCAGAGTTGTCTGATAAATTTTGGGAACAGGAATACGGATTAATACGTCCAAAAAAAGCAAAGAAACGTAAAATGAAACAATTATCACCCAATGATTTATTGGATACAAGTGATGATGTCGATAAAACGTCAACGATCGAAACTTGCACTATTTGTGGTTTTACTGCAATGAATGGCACTGGTTTGAAAGTTCACATGCGAGCACACGCTAATAAACACACATTAAAGTGCGTTCATTGTAGTTTCACTACAAATTCAAAATCTGAAGTGTGGCAACATTCTGAGATAAATCATCCGAATATAGAATGGCGCGCGCAAGAAATAAATTCAACTGGATCATCGGAAGGTCAGACAACTTATCAGTATACAAAACCTGTAAACGAGGAGGATTATAATGAAGATATTGAAGAGGAAGCAATACCTGAAACTTTCGAACCGAAATTAATTTTTAATTGTTTCTATTGTACTTTACGTAGTGCTTCAGTGGATTCAATAAAGAAACATTGGGCTATGATTCATAAAGTACATAATGAATCGTCAGAGCACAAAACTGGTGTGCCGTTTCGATATAAAGAAATTCCAGTCAAAACTAGTTCAAATCATAAACTTATGAAGTGTGCATACTGTCCAAAGAAAGGAGCTTTGACTGCTTTGCGTGTTCATTGCCGTAGAAAACATCCAAATTTAGATTTAAAATTCACTGAAGCCATTGATAAAACTCAAGATATTTGGGTGTGTAAATGGTGTCAAGAATCATGCGAAGCAAACGCTAGAACAGCACATCACAATATGTTTCATTCGCATTTGCCAATGCGTTTCAAAAAAGAGCACGATATGCAAATAATACAAAAAGGATATGTATGTCCTGAATGTGGATTCGTTAGTATTTCTTTAAGTCGTATGAAAACACACGTGGCCAAGCATTATGATACGTTTCGATGTAAACGATGTGATAGTACTTTTACAAGCATTGTCTCAGCCACTCAACACAGTACTCAAGAGCATCCAGGATTGTCAGCAAATATTGAGGGTATCGCAACAAATATTGATTTAATAATGGCTCGAGTGTCGGAAACAGATTGTGCTGGTATTGTATCAAATACTCATGAAAAAAATCAACCAACAACATCAAATGATATTTTTAGAAATCTTGGTGTTGCAAAAAAATCTACAACTAAACAATTGATACGAGCGGCATCATTACCATCAGTAAAATCTGTCGCTAGAAAATCAACTCATTCATTACCAAGATATCCTCGCGGTACAGTATTTCGTATTGATAATATTACGAATAATTTCGATAATAGTTCAGGGAATAATGTTGGGCGTAGTTATTATGGCCTACCAAGAGAGCCTGTTGATTTGGCTAATTTGAATACTACCATGGCGGTTGGCGGTGCTCAAATGAAAGTTAAATGTAATACTTTAGCGCAGATAATTAATATAGATCCGCGTGTTATGTTAACGGACATTAAGAAAACTTAATTATACAATTCGATAATATTTGTAAATTATACAATCCGCCCTTTTTAATTAATTAATTTAGTCATTTTGTATTTTTATTTTATTTTTCACTTTACATTCGTCAATTGGTCATTAGTGGTGAGATATTTTTTATTTGAAATCATACAACATAAGAAAATTCGGAATCGTTAGAAAGCATTTGCTGATGACTGTTGAATGTTTCATATATCGGTGTAGATTATGTTTACAATAATGAAAAAAATATATTGTGGCCCCTGAACAATGTGTCGATATAAAACTAAAAATCATTGTGAGAATTATACAAATTTTGATGGAAAATTTAGCTCTAAAATTGTCGTATCAAGTCAATGTCAATAAATGTTTCCTTGAAGGATTAAAAACAAACAAGAAAAAATGTTCGTCAACTCAGTGTCATTCGTGAAAAAGTGTCGATTCTTTTTTCATTAATAATGTGATTATAGAGATTTAATATCGCAAGCAAGGTTTACAAGCCAAATATTCCAAACAATGAATTATACAAATGGAAACGGATAATTAATTTATGTCAATAATTAGTAAGCTGTTTTTTATGTATATATTAAGTTCATTCAGTTGAGAAGTATGGCGCGTTGAACGAAGACTGACAAATGTCGGATATTCTATATGGTGATTGTAAATATTGTATACTATGTTTGAACAATAAATATTTTTGATTTTTATATATGTCAAACAAATAAAATGGCTCTTGAATTAATTGCCCAAAAAAAAAAAATCCATTGGTATCTTTTTTTACTTTTAATGAAAAGTACAAGACGAGATATTTTTTTAAAACTTATTAAAATGAATTCATTATTATTTTTTCTAGAAATATTTATTCTGAAATCGAAATGTTAAGAAATGCAAATATGTATGAAGTATTACAATCAAATACAAACGAAAAATGATTTATAACTTTGTGTGCTGCATTATGAATTAATAAGTATGCAAAATAGTATTTTATCAATAAAATTAGATAATCTCCAACTCTTTTGATCTGGTTTGAATTAACCTTTTAGTGATGCAAGACCAGCCCTCATTATTTCGTCCACCAATAAGATATTACTAGCAATAACGGTGCTGAAAAGATAAATTTAATAAAATATTAATCAGAAAAATTGGCAAGAAAAATAAAAAACAAAGAAAATTCAAGTAATTATTTTTACCAGGAGTTGATAATTTGTCTTTTGACGACGTAATTATCATAAATTCCAGCGTCACCGGGTTTTATAGCTTCACCAGAGTTGATATCTAATCCAACAGGTTCTCCAAGAGCAGCAGTCTCTTCAAGAAGTTTCACAATTGTATATTGTGAATCAAATCCACTATTAACAGCTGTTGAATTAATAAAAAATCATTATTGCTCAGTTAGAAAATGAAAAAATAAAGAATTATTTCAAAAACATTTATCGATGACTTACCGAGTGTCTTAGGAATAATCAAAAGAGCATCGCTGTATGCTTGAACACCAAGACGCAATTTCCCTTTGACTTCTTCCTTGTACTTGCTCAATGCACGACTTGCTGTAACTTCAAATGCGCCTGCACCTGGTATAACGGCTTTGTCTTCAATAGCGTTATTGATTGCTCTCAAGCCATCACGAACCGCATCTTTCAATTGTATCAAAGTGTATTTATTGGGTCCTTTGAGTAAAATTGTCACTGACGTTGGTTTTTTACAATTTTCAACAAATGTATATTTATTTTCTCCAAGCACATGCTCATAAACTAAACCAGCCCATCCCAAATTCTCTTCCACCAATTCATCGACGGAATTCATAGCAACGCCACCGCATGCAAGCGCTAAACGCTCCATATTTCGTCGTTTTGCACGTCGAAGTGCCATAATACCTTCCTTTGCGAGTGCGTCTAATGACGGTGGATCAATTCCTTTTTGATTGATCAATACAAATGTTTTGTCTGTACCATCGCATACTTTTTTCTTTAAAGCAATTATTTTTTTCACACGATTATCAATAAATTCACGTTCAGCGCTTACTAATTTTTCACGTTCTTCAGCTGTTTTATAGAAAAATCCACTGTTTACTTCGGTTTTTTCATACTCCAAGCTCACATTACACGTTAAAATATATGCATTTTCAAGTTTTTTCGGCATATCTGGATGTCTTGTACCATGATCCATAACAATACCACGAATAAGAGTTGTATCAGCTGCTGTTCTATGCTGCATTTCCATCAATTCTACCATATGTAAATCAATCGGTTTATCATCATGTTTAATAGCAAGCACAGCATCAACACAAACTTCTGATAATTTCTCAGCTAAATTTGCATGAATTTTCGTTTTCAATGCCGTCTTAGCGATATCAAGTAACCCTTCTTTCGTCACCTCAATAGGAACTTTTAATGAATCCAAAATTTCGAGTGTCTTAATTCTCGCTAAATCAAAACCCTCAGTGAGCACTCGTGGATGTAAACCCTCACTAATGTACAATTCAGCTTGCTTAAGCAATTCACCGATAACAAGTACAGTACTAGTTGTACCATCTCCAGTCATGTCATCTTGAGCAGTGGAAGCCCGGGCAATTAAAGACGCGGTTGGATGTTGAATTTGCATTTCATGTAATAAAACATTTCCGTCCTTGGTGATTTTGATATCTCCTGCTCCGGAAACCAACCTAAAACACAATAAACTCAATTAAATTTTCATTTTCTAGTACTCTAAAAATATATACACATATATACGTCATTTTTTTTTTATTTTGAGGTGTGCCGGTTGACAATGATGCATTGCCTTATAAGGAAGAATTCTGATGAGACCTCGAAGAAGTGAAATTACTTTTTTATAGATTACAAAATTTCTTTGTTGATTAATTAAATCAATTATTATATTAAATTTTGCTTGTATCCATTGAAAAAGTTGTAAAATATAGAAATATGAATTCGATGATGGCGAAACAACCACGTGAAGACTTACATTTTCATGGTTCCCTTGGGACCTAAATTGGTTTTCATTACTTCTTGGATACCTTTTGCACCAACGATATTCACACCCAATGCTTGGGATGCTCTCACAACCTCAGCTTTTGGATTTAATAAGCTTATTGCTGACATGATTCAAAATGGCTTACTTTCAGCGATTTGACAAATTTTTCTACTAGTAGTGTAACACAACCTAACTTTTTTTTTTTTTTTAGATTGATAACAATCTCAACTACTTGAGATATTTCTATTTAATAACAACTGTGGATCAATACTTATTGATGGATATGTCAATTAAAGATCTTGTTTGAATTATTGAGTTGTACGTGTGTAGAAATTTGAATCTGAAAGTGAGAAGTCACAGATTTATCAAAATCTGTGTGACGAATGGCAACTGAGTAAAAGCATCGACAAATTCTCGAGCAAATGCTCTTCATGCTTACATACATATATGTTATATTTCCGCCATTGCATTTTTTTGTGCTTGCGAATTTGGCGCCGCTCGTTGCTTAAAGCTAAGGAAGCTCTTTGTCAATTTCAAATATTCTCTCACTGACGCTACCATATTTTATTATCTTGAATTGTTACAACAGAGGATTTTATTTATAAGCTTCCAAACTTTTCCGTGGCGCCACTAACCTGAAATTTACAAATGAAATGCAACAACTACTCCTCTTATACATATCTTTTGCAATTTATATTCCATGATTTTCAACATAGATTTTTTCTCTCTCTTCCTAACCTCTTTTGACGTACAATACCAACTTCAAGGCGTATTCAGTACAAAGGCTCAATTTGTTTCTACAATAATAATTTATATCAATAATTGGGTACTTTGATTGATAAATTTTATTCATCAAAATGGCGTCGAGAGGAAATTTACGTAGAATAACTGAACTGGCGGAATCAAGAATTGATTATGTTCAATGTGATGGATTAGCGGCAATGAAAATTATTAAGCATTGTCATGAAGAATCGACAAGGAATATGGAAGTTGCACAAGGTGCATTACTTGGTTTGGTTGTACAAAATCGTTTGGAAATAACAAATTGCTTTCCATTCCCAAAAAATGATGAACTTATGGAGGAAGAGGAGTATCAATTAGCAGTAATGCGTCGTCTCCGACGGTAATTATATACTTATTTATAATAATTATTCATTTAAACAAATCGCGATAAATTTACATTTCATCTTATTATTTAAATTCATTTAATTAATATTTCTCTTTGAATTTCTAGAGTTAATGTAGATCATTTCCATGTTGGTTGGTATCAGAGTGCAGATGTTGGAAATTTCTTGAGTCCTTCTCTTCTCGAATCCCAATATCATTATCAAACATCAATTGAAGAGTCTGTTGTGGTAATATACGACACTGCCAAGTCTTCACGTGGATTTTTAACAATAAAAGCTTATCGATTAACTCCCCAAGCAATTATGATGTACAAAGATGATGAATTTACGCCTGATGCATTGCGTACATTGAAAATGGGATACGAATCATTATTCGTTGAGATTCCGGTTATAATTAAAAACAGCATTTTGACAAATATCATGATGTCGGAATTAGAAGAAATGATTCCTGAGGAAGAGGGAACAAAATATTTGGATCTTGGTACTGCATCAGTATTGGAGAATCAATTACGTTGCATGATGGATCGTGTTGATGAGCTCAATCAGGAAGCCATTAAGTTCAACAGATATCAACATATGGTTATTCGTCAGCAGCAAGATAAAAATCGACTATTGGCGAAACGTGCACAAGAAAATGCTGCACGTGCGGCTAAAGATGAGCCACCACTACCTGATGATGATATTAATAGAGCAATGCGACCAATTGCAGTCCCACTAAGGCTCATTCCAATGATTGCCGCTGGACAAATAAATACTTACAGTCAACATATTTCACAATTTTGCGCGCAAAGTTTAGCAAAATTGTACATTACTCAAAGCTTGCAAAGTGCTAAAGAGTCCAAGTCTTCTAATTAAATCATACATGAATAAACTTTCATAATGAAACAACATGAATGAAAATTCAATTTATCATTTTTTTTTTTCAAATTACATCTAAATAAAATTTGTACAGTTTCTGAATGAAACTTGAAAATTACGAATAAATTGAAATATCAATCATCTATTCATGCTTTAAAAATTTTAAATCCATGTCAAATAAATATTTAATTTATTCAAAAGAAATTTTTTCTTTTAAAAAAAAAGAAGAAGAAACAATTTAATTACCATATTCGCAATCAATCATTGCCCAAATATTCCTTAATAAAAAATTCAATTTCATCAAACTGTCCATCATTAAAATTCTCAAACATCAAATATAAAATAATAAATTCAATAAATAATACTCAATTACTTTCAATACATAAATTTTTCATTAAAATATTCCTACCTACAATTATTAATTATTATACAACTATATATATATAAAACAACGTTCATCACTATTAAAATATATCATTATTACACAAATATACCTAAAAAAATTGATATCTAAACATGGAAAATATAAAACACGCCATGAAATGTATTCATCGGACATTTGAAAAGTCGCTCATTTCTCGAGTACAAAAAAAACTCGTGGCGTTTATTCTCCCCACTATTGACAAGCGCCTTGTTAGTTAAAGAGAAACAGAGATGAAAAATACACCACAGCCATGATGGCTGAAACGTCAGTTGAGCTGTTGATCGTGGGTGGACGCGTTACCTGCGCCGTGGTATAAAACAACTCAGAGTGGGAGTACGCGAATCTCCGTGGTGAATCTAGATGCCGTGATGGATGAAGCCACTACAAATGGTAATGGATTTGTTATTATTTGTTTAATGATTTTCAATCATTCTCATTTCTATTCACATATCTACGTAGATAGATATGTATATGTGTGTTTGTAATTAATGGTACATGAGTTTTTCTTCCAAATTATTCAAGTGATTTTGAAGGAGAAATCCACAACCATTTTATGTGTACAAGAAAGCTTTGACATCGCCTGGATATCGTCTCGTGCGTGGATCGCGTGGGCGTCTTGTCCTTCCACAGTGTTAACAATATTTTATCATGAATAATTTGTCAATTATTTTGTTTTATTTTCTTGTATACTTCAGTTGATAATCAATTGCTTCATATATAAAACAGCTCAATTGATTCATGTGTGAATTTGTTTAAGAATTTTTTATTTTTATTTTAGAGAGAAAAAATGCCAGAGTTGTTTCCACTTCTGTCATTCGACTCTATTCATTGTTATCATTGTTAAAAATATGATTCACCCTTTTATGTGTATGTGTATATATAAATTACAAATTTGTTATGAGAGTATTTGTGGAATTATATTGATTGTATTGTTAATCTTAAAAATAAAATGAATTATGTAATGGATTTATTAAATGTATTTGGGAATTTTTTATAGATCCTGGCGGTGGTGAAGAAGGTGGTGGACCGTTAATTTGTGCTGGATGTCTAAATGCAATTGAAGATGATGAATTTATTCAGGCATTAAATCAGGAGTGGCATATTGATTGCTTCCAGTAAGTAATTTGATAAATAAAATAATGAAATAATATGTGATATAGATAATTAAGTATTTTATCTGATTTATACTTGTGTATATTAATTGTTATTTGTTGAAAAAAGGTGCTCGGCTTGTGATGCTGCATTGTCATCGTGGTATTTTGAAAAGGACGGTCTTTTGTTTTGCAAAGATGATTATTGGGCAGCATATGGTGAAGCTTGTCAAAGTTGTGGTCAAGTTATTACTGGACCAGTCATGTTGGCTGGCGATCACAAATTTCATCCAGAATGTTTTGCTTGTAATTCGTGTGGCGCTTTTATTGGCGATGGTGAAAGTTATGCATTGGTCGAACGTTCAAAATTATATTGCGGTATTTGTTATAAACGCCAAATGCAGCCACTTAATAGAACTGCTAATTATCCATTTATAAGAAAGCCGCACAGTATAAGACTGGTAGAGATTCCACCGAATACAAAAGATCCAGAGAAACAACGTGGAATTAAATTGACATTGGATGCAACACCGAGTCCGCACAGTTGTGGTTGTGGATTGCTGAGGATTTCAGAGTAAGTAGAGAAAATAATTGAATTATTTTTAAATTAAATTAATACAATATTTAATTCATAATTTTTCATGTTATTTTGGGAATGATCATTTTTATACTAAAATAATAAGTAAAATTGTCATTGACTTTGAAACTCTTAATTATTGATTAATGGAAGAATTATTAAGTAAATAATTATATTGAAATTTTATGTAAGAGTTTCATTGGATGTTTTATGATGAAAAATTTGATTAATTAATAAATTCCAAATAAAATAAATGCAGGTTAGTGAGAAACGTTCGCGGAAAGATCAATAAGCTGATGGCCTCTGTGGTGGAGGTACTATTTAGTCTATGCTGCAGATTTTTTAATAGGTATTTGTCACATGAAATAAATAAATGTGCACGAATATTAAGCAATTATCACATAGACATTGTGTGTGTGTATTTATTATAAATACGTTGATTATTAATTTATTTCATGCAATCACATTATGTATCTGTAGTCAGTTTTATTTATTTATATATTTTTTTGTAATTCAAATTTACTGTAAATTTACTTGATCACCAACTGTTGATTGAATATTATATACATATATCTGATGTATATAAATATAAAAAAAAAGAATGAAATGAAAAATGGTAGACATTTTATTGTATATTAAACTTTTATGATTTTTCTATACATTAAAGTCACTATATAAAATTTAATTATTTTTTTTTCTAGGCTCAATATGTCTGAGGATTTGATGTCATTGCACATAGGCGATCGTATTTTGGAAATTAATGGAACACCAGTAAAAGATCAACCGGCAGAGAATATTGAAAATTTAATACGTTACTCCGATTCAGTTTTGCAGGTAGAAATATACATAATAATTATACGGTATAAATATACAAATTAATGTTTATAATATACATAGACATTTAAATTAATCATATCATCGATAAAATTATTTTTATATTTTGTATTCACAGCTGACAATTGAACATGATCCCGATGCTGTTTCACGTCGCAGTAATTTTTCTACAACGCCATCGGTAATTTTCTCAACTGTAACGAGTCCACGAACAAGTCCCGAGGGTAAAGAACGGCTGTTTAAGCGTCGCGATGAGGGTTATATCAGTGGTAATCGTAGTCGACAATTACGAAGATCGAGAGATCCAACGAATAAAGAACGCAGCAGTTCAATGTCAAGATTACTCGATTGGTAAATTTTATTTTATGATTCATGATATAATTAATACTATTTAAGAATCATTTCTCCATGAATGAATTAATTAATTTATTCATTCATTCATTTTGTTAATAATTTTCAGTGCAACGCCATCAAGCACAACGTGTGATTTAAGTCGAACAAGATCGTTTCGTGTTGAGCCAAAAAATCAAAGGATCTTTCGTGCCAGCGATTTAGTAAAAGGTGAATTATTAGGTAAAGGTTTTTTTGGTCAAGTATATAAAGTGACACATCGTGAAACAAATGAGGTGATGGTACTAAAAGAATTGTATCGAGTTGATGAAGAAGCACAAAAAAATTTCCTAAAAGAAGTCGCAGTACTTCGTTCACTTCATCACAATAATGTTTTACGATTCATCGGTGTACTTTATAAAGATAAAAAATTACATTTAGTTACTGAATACATTGCGGGCGGTACGTTGAGAGGATTATTACATGATACAAATGAACCATTGCCATGGGAGCAACGTACATCATTTGCAAAAGACATTGCCGCTGGTATGTCTTATCTTCATTCAATGAATATTATTCATCGTGATTTAAATTCACATAATTGTCTTGTACGTGAAGATAAAACTGTAGTGGTGGCAGATTTTGGTTTAGCAAGAATAATACAAAATGGAAATACACCGGATAAACGAAGATTTAGTGGGCCAACAGACACTGAAACAAAATGCTCGAGAAAAGAGAGAAAAAAACGTTATACGGTTGTGGGTAATCCGTATTGGATGGCACCGGAAATGATGAAGGGTAATAAATACGATGAAAAAGTAGATATATTCAGCTTTGGTATTGTCGTCTGTGAAATAATTGGACGTGTTCAAGCAGATCCAGATTATTTACCACGTTCATCTGATTTCGGATTGAATCAAAAAGTTTTTCGTGAAAAATTTTGTGCTAATTGTCCAGAAACATTTTATATGATTGCATTCCTTTGTTGTGATTTAAATCCAGATAAACGACCACCATTTGAGGTAATGGAAGTGTGGTTAGAAGGTTTAGCTATGCATTTGTCTGTTGGTGCTCCATTATCGCCCGATTTGGACTCTGATATTAGACATTATACAGGTCCAAGTCCAAGTAGTAGCGAATCAACCACACCTGAAACCTTGGCGCCACAATTGAGGCCAATTAGAGAAGGCACAGTGCATCAGGAAAAAAAACGAAATTGTTGCGATGATAGTACACTTGAACGTGAGCCAGATATTGATGTACGAACTGATTTCAAAGTGCCAGATCCATTGAGAAATAGATATTCAAGACAGAGCAGTCTGGTGGACGGATCCGGAGTTGTTGGAAGATATTCGCGACAAAGTTCAAGGTCTAAAGATTGTTCGATGGATGTGGAGAAGCCAAGTATTATTATTGTGCCAGATTCAAGTGGTTTTAATGGGAGATTTTTGAGGAATCCGGTGAACTCTAAAGAGCCAATTGAAACACCAATGATAAATAAAACAACTGATGCTATAACAATTGGTAATAAAAAAGATTGTAGAGTAGGAAAAAATGGATCATCGCGAATAATTGAAACTGCAAAGTCTACAGTTCCTACAAAAATACCTTTCATTGAGACATTAAGGTATGTTGGCAATGCAAGTATTGAAACTAGTTTTGATTCACCGCCAGAGCTAAAAAATATTGACAATAAATATTCTTATAAATTAAATACAGTATTGAATACGAAAAATACGGGAAATACTTCGGAATTATCTACTGATTGTGCAACAAATGCGAGTGATGTACAGAATCAAGTTGATAAATCATGGAAGTCATCTGAGGCCGGTGGTTTTGTCGGTACTTATTTCAAACAAATTGGTAAATTAAAAAATGCAATAGAAAATAACAATAAATCAATTGGAAAACAAAATAATATAAATTCATCGAGCAATGACATCAAAAAAGGAGTAAAAGACACAGCAAAAACTTCAACAGGATTTTATTTAAGACGAATGAAAATTTCACCTACAAAAGAACAAACAAAAAATGCATTTACTCAACAAGACGATGATGTGTCGTGTGAACGAGTAAATCTGGAGCAGGATCTTCAGTTACAAGAGAGCAATAAACAAACATCACTAACAAGACAAGATAGTGTTGCCTCAAGTGTTGGCAGTATTTTATCAAGACATCAAAGTTTAGCAGTGTCTGAAATAATTCCAAAACACAATTACACATCATCAATATCATGTTGCGAACGGCCAACTTCAGATACACTCACCAGACAAGACAGCTTTAGTTCAGATGCCAGCACACTTAAACGAACAGATCTCTATCATACCGATAGCTTTTGTTCCAATGAAAGTACATTGAAAAATGATGATTATCTCAGTTTTAAAAATCTCAATTTATTGAATTCAGATGATAAAAATTTAACATCGACTGGATATACAACAAATAAATCACTTGAATGCGATAAAAATATGAAATTTGATTATACAAATGATTTTAAATTAACGTCACAGGCATTAGTAGATTATAATGAATGCTATAAAGGCATTGATTTATGTAGACAAGACAGTTTTTGTACTGATAGTGCTGTAGGAACAATGCGAAGTGATTTTTTTGATGACATTGATGTTGCTGAAATGCGAAAAAATGCTGAAGCACAAGAGATTTGTTGTATAACTGACAAATGCTGCACATCAAATCGACCCGTTACACCAATGGAGAGCACTGCTCTATAAAATATATCGCAATAATAAAATTTATAATTAATATTTTGGGTATAACAAGTGTCGAAATTCGTATATTGAAGACACAAATTATTCTCATATTATCACAATTATATGAATATAAATTTGTTTATGATAAACTTATTGGCTTAAATTCAAATTTTCTAATCATTTTTGTAATAGTCTAAAAGACAAATCCCGATCGAAGATCATTAATTAAGAAGAAAAAAAAAACAAAGCAAAAAATAATTACACAGATATATAATATTTTTCAATCTATAAACAATTTGAAAATAATACTTGTTATAAAAGCAATAATTGCATTCCATGATGATATAAATATATATTTATATTTATGCTCTTAGATTCATTTTTGTCATTATTGAAACAACTAAGAGCACTTGCCAGATCACACAAACAAATTTATTGCAGAATTGTATTTATTATTATTGCATTCCTTGCCGATTAATACAGCGTAGTGCATTCCTAATGACAAATTCTTGCCGCGCTTTGATTGAAAA
>JAQQBR010001832.1:8582958-8600201 GCA_030347285.1 Microctonus hyperodae | reverse complement strand
TATTTAAAAGACATATACACATGATAGTAAGAGGGTGAAAGTGAGTTCGCGGAATGCTTTCACATAAAGACGCGCAACCCCATAAGACTTCATCCCCCTTTACGTGTGGACCGAGTGTGTATTTCTCCCTCGAGTGTTTATAAATGTGTTCGTGGGCCAGAGAAAAAGAGTGAGATAGTGACGAGGATATAAATAGCAGTGAGTGGGAAACGGATGAAAGAACACATATACATACATACACAAGATATCCACCATATATAAAAACCCATACATAAGAAAAATGAAAGGGGGAGAATGTATTGCGTGCGTGAGCACGAAGATCAATGCTTGCTCGCGCGCATTTTGCTATCCGCACGCGTACAAAAATATATATCTATATATATACACATATATATGTATATATATTCTCTTGATTTCTCTACGTATCGGATGCAGTTCGTGCGTAAAAGCCACCCCGGCAAAAACTACCCCCAACTAATTCTCATCGACTCCTTTTATACACTTCTTTATTTATGCTTATCTCTTCTTATAGTTCTCTATTTATTTGAACTCGTACATAGACACTTGTATATTTGTTTATTTATTTATTTAGTTATTTATTTAATTATGGGCGTTGTAAACAAAAAAAGATTCATCGATTGTAAAATATAAAGACAATTAATTGTCTCGGAGTTTTATTATAACTCCCATTGTATAATTTAATGTTCAATGTAACACTTTAATTTAATTAATGACAAAGCATCGGGAGAGATATAAAAAATAAATAAATTATATATAAAAGATATATAATAAAAATGATATTGAGACGATATAAATTTCGTTTGTGAATAAAATTATAATAAATAACAGATAATATATATTTAAAAAAAAAAAATTCATATATTTGTATAGGGTATTTATTTATACATCAACCACATGTGTTTGACATTATGGGGATCATGTGATTGGCGGTTGCCCACATCTTTTCGTAAGGTAAAAAAACTCTTCAACATTGGTATATAGCTATTGAACACATAAATACATTCACGTATAAATATGAACACAAATGAATTTGCGATGATTTTAAGGGATAAGAAAAGAAATCCAGAGGTTGAGAAACATGATCCGGCTTGTTCGCGGTATGTATATATATATATATACATATTCTGTGGTATATCGACATCTCACTCGCACTCTCATCTTTCCCTAGTAATTCTCCGCTGCATTTGTTCCTTGTTCTCGTACACGTTATATATTTTTGTTCCCATCAGGATGGAAAAAGGGGACTATATAAACGTGGTCGCATAAAACTTATATAATAGCTACCCTGAGATCTCTCATTGCTAGATGTATGTACGTATGTATATATGTGCATATACACACTGGTACACTACATGGAGAACAAAACTCAAACGACAAAATTGTGTGTTCTGACATATATTAAATTTATTACTGCATATATTGTTACTCAACGTTTATGTTTGAAAAATTGACCATTTAAATTGTGGAAATTATTTTCATTTATAATTTTTATATACCAGTATATTTATTTATTTATTTTTATATCTTACCCACGAGATTTTACAACAAAATTTAACGACAATTATGTGTATCAAAATATATTAAACACTATTTTTATATGAGAATTTTCACGAGTATAGAAATAATGATTGTACATTTATGGTTTATATATTTTATATATCTATTATGACAACATCAATTTTCACAATATGATGCTGGATAATTTTACTGCTTGTTATACTTGGTACTGTCATTATTATATACATTACAAGGCAGTGAAGAGAAAACATATTATCTTTTATGACTTTACAGATTTTTTTTTGTTGCAGTTTTATTCAGAAATATATTTCCACCACATACTCAGAACAATCCAAATTCTTTTAATCTCTTTTTTAAACTTATATACTCAAATATTATATCTAATTATACAAATATTAATCACATACTTAAATTCTTCATGGACACACACAAACCACCATATAAAATAAACCAAACTATTCACAAAGAATATAACAAATTAAAAAAAAAACCATTCAAAGATAATAAAGAAAAACGCATACAAAAAATTTAAAATAAATATATATAATATTTTAAATAAATTCCTAACCATAAAAAAAAACAATTCACCATATAAACACACCACAACAATACTTATAAAAAGCCAAAAAACCCAAAACAAAAAAGCAGAAATGTCAAAACTAAAAATTAAACTCTCTATATAAAAGACAAGATCAAACTCGTCTCAAGATAATATTTACCGATAAACACACGTATATACATATGTATACATCTCACCGTCATATAATGCGACGATAAAGGGGAATAAACTCTCGTTGGGTTTGGCGTTCATGTTCATACGCGTGACAAGTTACAGCCAATACAGTTCTCTCTCTCCTCCTCGCTATAACGATACTTAATACTGCACTCAAGGCACACTATCACTGTTTGCATCCAGCACTATTACGATCGCGATACCAACGACCGTCACGTTGGAAGCTCCTACTGTTTCTATGTTTATACACATACCCCGACGGTGTAGACCAAGAACTACAGCAATATACCTTCCTATATCTGCAAGCATCGAGCAGCTTGCAGCACCAACGTGCACACGTTCCAAAGATCGTTTCGACCAACGCAAAATGTTTTTACATTTGTGTATGTACATATCTTGAAGTAATAATAATAATACCGCGGGATTGCAGTGAGAGGAAAGGAAACAAACGTATAAATACATATGTATAAATATTATATACATAAGTATATAAGACCATAAACGGGCGAGAGAGCGTGCAAGTGCACGGTTAGTCCAATGGCGCGGGCGAGTATCCCGTATGTTATCGACTCTCTTCAGCTCTGGCTTGGGTTTATCGAACGTGACTGTACATAGTTGCTTGGTAGTATATACATGCGCGCACATAGATTGCTTGTGTGTATGTATTTATGGTATTATATAGAGAAAGAATGAGAGGAAGAGAGTTTCTCGATTGAGCAAAATGTGTATTATAGTTGTGTGCACAGTGTGAGCTGGACAAGTTTGAGAGAATGAGAAAAATCGTAGAGCTCTTTGGTAAAATACTTGAGTATCGCGAATGATTCAACTAACATATACACGTGTTGTGTCTCTGTTTTACTTCTCCAATGCACTTGCATTTCTTTCATTGTGTCAATTTTTTATTTATTTTTTTATTCCGTCTTTGCTCTTTATTGTAAACGCGAGGAGTATTATAGATTTCAATGCTCAATAATGGATGATTTCAGCGAACTTTTGCTTCGACAATCGATTTGTCTATCAGTGGAGAAAGATAGAGAAAATATATATATATTGTTTTGTTAGATAGAACGGAAGAATAATGATATAAAGGCGGGATTATAATTGAATGTATTTATGTTTGAATATAAATTTGAGAAAAATAATTTATGATGATCGAGAATATCAATCAATATATCAATATATATAATGGTAAATAATTGAAAAGAATTATTACCGTATAATAATAATTCACTTCAAAGTGTTTGTATGTATATACACATATGAATAAATTTATTGATGACATCTGGTTAGCTCATTATATTGAGTGAGGCATCGTAGCTGCGTGTCAGTTTGTCCCATGTAACTTTTTCTCATTATTATTTCTATATTATTTTTGCTATACTGCTACACAAACTACGCCCAATGGATGACGTGGTGTGTTATAGATACACATATGTACATTGTATAATACTTTATTTGAATGATTGTTCATTGCAGCACTCATATTTTTAATTATTTCCCCAAGGCAGGAATAAAAAAAATTGAAAACAAAAAAAAAATAAGAACACTCAAACGTGTATATAAAATATTCCGCGATACGATAGACACTTTTAGATGATAGAACTTTACAATATAAAAAAGAAATTATTAGAAATAAAAAAAATAAATCAACATCAAAACATTTATTCACCAGATAAAAATATATGTTCAAAGAAAAATAAAAAGCACCGAGAGTTGAGGATGACACAAATGATCTGAAATTATTATTTTTTTCTTATATCGACCAAGTCTCTGCACCGATCATCTCATGGCGTTTTGATGGCGGCACGAGGGTAAAAAATATATAGGGTGGGGTAAACAAAAATATTTTATACACGTATATGTATATAGAAAAGTTTATTTGAATGAATGGATATATTTTGCCTTCGGTTATGGAGTGTACTATGAAACGGGAGGGGTCTGAAATAGGGCCTCGTTGGTGCTATTGGTGCACTCACCTTCAGGGGTGGTTTTTTACTTCAGCTACTTTGAAGAAAAGAGTGCACAAACGCGTACAAAATACGACTGCATGCCTGCCACACATATATTTATATGTATAATCCTATATATAGATGTGAAGATATACATATACACGTGTATGTACCTCTATGTGATGAGAACCCACCCTTATATATAGAAAAGAGCGTCGCGTATAATAGAAACGTTTCCTCCCTTTCTGTTCCCTTCGCGAGAACGTCCATTGGGAATTTTAGAAATATTTCGTTGCTTCCTATTGTTGCGAGGAAGAAGAAAAAAATTTGGGTGAGAGGAGGACGGAGGGAGGGCAAAGGAGGTGGAAAAAAAAGAACAAATATATATGGGTATAGGGTAAAAAGAGGGGGCACACTACTATGTTTGGAATTTTCAACCATTTTCCACAATTCTTTTCGTTTTTTATCGAAAATTCTACAGATTTGTAGAGAGTGTAGAAATGTATATATATCGAATTTCGGAATACCATAAATAAATTCTAGGGTGGTAGGATACGTTGGAAATAGAATAGAAAAAGTTTGGGCTATTTGAAAAATATATTTTTAAAAAAAAAAGACTTTTGTTCTAAAAGTAAAGAAGGGAAAGAAATTTATTTAATTTTATTTTTTCTAGTAGATAAGGAAAAATTTTCTAACATGCTTGACGTTTAATTTCCTTTCTTATGAATTTCTTGTCGAGATATATTGTGTATGCATGTTTATAATGCAGCATTTACCTCTCACTTTATATACACTCATGTGTCTGAAATAATTTATTGTTATCCGACAAGTAATGTATCACCTGTTTTTCTTTTACGCGCTGATGTACACGTGCGAAGTTGCGTCGCCCCCGCGTGTGTCTCTATTGTTTCGTTTTTGTATCTTATCCGTTCAACAATATCTAAATTATGTATTTAAATATCTATACATTTGACGATGCACTTCGCACATACATACACACATGTATACACATAAACATCGGCTATGTACTTCCGCTTTTTGCATTCAGCTACCTTCAAAACTCCTTCACATTCACAAATAAATACACACGCTTAATGAAATAAAGTAGAGCACACCAAGTTTCTCAAACAAACAAAAAACCCTTTTTTTTTTTTAAATATAAAAATAAATACATTAAAAAGAATCGGAGTAAAAATCATTACACCACAGAAAAAAAATTTAATTTAATTCCATTCATTTTTTTTCTCTCATACTTCATGCAAATGTAAAAATAAAATAACGCCAGGAAAGCCACGATGGTGCGACAGGTCAAGAAGGGTTATTCATATCTCAAGTACAACAAGTTGATGTCATCAATTCATATACATATGTACGTTAGTGTATGTTTAAGTGGAGTATTTTTATACACATAAATACATATGTTTGTACGTGTATTCAGATATTTTCAGCATATCCACTATACGTTATTGACTCGACAAAGAGTATGCGACAGTCGCATATGTATTACGAGGGTTAGGTACTTTTTCTCAATGCGATTAAACTTTTATGAGTACACCAATGGCGTCATTACCGAGCAAGGTAATTTTTGTCCAGCGGTAAAAGGGACAAGGGGGTGAACAAAACTATTATACTACCGTATAGTGAACACAATGACAATAATAACGACAAATTCACTGAGACACAATCCAACTGGCTATATGATAAATTATCAATGTGGTTTGGTAATGTACGTTATGTATATCTCTATACCTTTCTATGTACTATAATATATACATATATACATATATATATACATATTATATATTATATATTCAACCCCTTTCGTCCGATGCGTCGTACTTATTTTTTTCCCTTAACATAAATATATGAAAACCGATAATTGAATGCATGTGAATAAATATATTGAAAAGTATATAAATATAATTCAATAAAAACAATTTAAGATTAATGAAATATTATTTTCCTCCTCCTCAATATGCATTGACTCTTGTTTGTCAATTATTAATCAAAATTCTAATATTAATAATAAATTAATCATCTTCCTTACACACATCTGTATTTTATATAAAAAATAAAAAATTACAACCAATGAAAAATAAATCAATCTTCCCTTAAAGCAACACAAACGTAATAAATTAAATAAACAAAAATAAAAAATATTTCAAAAACCGTCGCTATAAACAGTTGTCAAAAATGGTTGTCCCAAAAAAAAAAATTCTCCAAATCAGCGCACGTCTCTTGGAGGAGGGGACACAAAAGAAAGTAAAAAAAAAAAAATACGGGTCGA
This sequence comes from Microctonus hyperodae, assembly GCA_030347285.1. Lineage (NCBI taxonomy): Eukaryota > Metazoa > Arthropoda > Insecta > Hymenoptera > Braconidae > Microctonus > Microctonus hyperodae. The sequence continues at coordinate 8,593,693 of JAQQBR010001832.1, read as the reverse complement.
TTGCGGTCGTGTCCTGGACAACGATGTACGCCCCAGTGGGCATCAAGGGGCGGCGGGAAGGGCGCGTTCGAGTTTACAAAACGTAATCTGGCTGTGGTGGATGTTAGAGAACGAGAGGAATAGAGAATTCAAATGTGAGAGAAGCAAAAAAAAAAAAAAGAGAACGTACGAGAAAGAGAGAAATCCATAGCTAGGCCATCACCATCAGGTTTGGACAAGGGGTGGGCCGCAGGAGGAAAGAGGATGAGGGTTGGTTCGCTCTCTCCTATACTACATAATATATAATACATATATACACGTATATACATCGTAATATATATCGCACTGTCGCGTATAAGGGTGGTATTTTCGACTCAAATACATGTGCCAACGCATTCACGTTTAAATATGTACGTAAACCAACGGATTTTATTGGTATTGGTCATGTACTGCATATATACACTCTTGCAAATACACATACGTATAACATTTATATAAAACACAATCCGAATGGTATATATTTCTAATACTATTAGTCGGTGTTCCGTTACACGTCGACAGATGTACAGATTTTAGTGGTGCAATCTCTCGGTTTGAATTTCTGTTTCCCTCTTTTTGCTCCATGTATATATACAAACGCTCATACACGTGTATATAGCTGTATATATATTTATATACATAATGCCTGTGTGTAATATGTATATGTACAACTAGGAAGTATGTATGTATGGGTGTATCAACATCACAGAGCATTGGGGGTGGCTGCAATCGGGCCAGCTGCGTTGAACCGCGATCGCGTACGTGTTAAACGTACGCAACGTACCGTTTCGCCCGCGGGAGCGTCAATTGATAGTTTGGACAAACGAATGAGTAAATAACCCAATGGAGAGGAGGACAGAGTGGCAGATAAATAGAGAGAGCAAGTGAAATAAATGTACGATTGTTATTGTTGATCACATATCCCAACTTTGTCTTTCACTTCGTTTAAAAATATAATATACATGTAGGTAAATATGTTTTATATACATGGATATTATTTTTGTTCGGTAGTAAATTATTTATTTTTTTTTATTTATTTGAATTTTGCAATATATTGCCACAACTGTATATACGATGACACTTTTGTTCGAGAATATATATAAAAACAATTGACAAATTGACAATTTCCGAGAACAAGTTTTTCAATGTATATAGTGTACATTGGTAATTAAAAAAAGCACACTAGTTCAGTATATAGATATAAATGTAGGATGAATTTTTATAAAGGAATAGAAAATGATAATAATTATTTTAAATAAATATAATTTAAATTGTATAAATGAAATATATAAATTAACTTTTCCAGAATTATTAATAAAGTTTTAGATAATATTTTTATGTCCTGTCTTTAATTCAACTGATTATTTATTTTCCTAGCAACTAAAAAAAAAAAATAAATAATAAAACAAAACAAAATAAAATCAAACATTCGAAGAAAACAAAATAGGTTTATAATTTAATTCATTCTTTCTTATTTTGTTCTATCCTACATAAATAGGATATATATACACAATTTGTTACATACATATATTGCGTGAATGTAAAATAAAAAATAAAAATATTGCGTTGAATATTTATATAAATACATCCAACATTTGTGATTACTTTCGTATCGATTTGCGACATGTCAAGTGTTCAGTATTATACATATATACTACATACACAATTTTAATACTGCACAATGCATATACATACATAAGTAAAATATATGAATCCATATATATAATGCAGATATATTCTAAATGTGTAAACTGAATATACTGAGCAGTTTAAATCTATAGCTCTGATGGAATGCTTAGAAATGAATTATCTTTATATATGAATACTTGCATATATCATACAGGGATGTACAGCCAGCTTTGATCTATATAACAATTCATATTAGATAGCTGGGTTATAAGCATTGAGTGAAAAAATCTTTGTCATAAATATTTCAATCGTGTGCAATTGATTCACTGCTCCATCACGAACAATAAATATCTATATTTCATATATGTATATATAAACCTCGTTCACAGGGTTGTGCATATCCCTTTTCGCATACACATAATATACAAAATCACATACAACATCAATTTAAATTATTTATAAACAATGCTTCATCACTCAATAACATGACACAATATAAAATAAAACACAACTGCGAAATAACACATGGCGAATAAGATAATTCAAATGATAATAAATAATTCATTGAATTTTATACGTATTACAAATTAAAACCACGAAATACTTACGATTATATAAAACAATAATAATAATAAAATATATATAATAACAAAGTGAATATAATAATTTTGTAAATTAAATTTCGCAAGAGAATTTTTTATCTCTGATTATTTACAGTAAATGTTTGAGTCATGGACCTCCAAAGCTGAATCATTCATTTATTCAATAGGTGCGAGGGAATTATGTGTATGTACATATTTTTAAGGACACACACAAACATACATATACATAGAAATAATTCAAAATAAAGAGCAGAGAGCGAAATAGCGATGGTTAATTAATGAATCGGCACGCGAGAGCAGCCTACCTTACTTGTCCTCTATTATTTTTCGTCAAGACCCAATAAGCATTTCTCTTTCTTATTATTCTTCTTCTCCTACTACACCTTCTTCTTTTCTCTCTCCAAGGCCCTTTATATACGTGCGTACACTGGGCCTGATGGCCCAATAAATATATAAACTTGCGTGTGCGCACAAACGTTTTCGTTTTTTTTTTTCCCCCGACGAGACGTATGTACCAGTAGTAGCTCTCTTTCGTTTCTATTTATTTAAGTACTTTACTCTCGTCGTTTCTATATGTATATATATACAGCTCTCATCAAGAACGCGCGTTCACAGTCTATTGTCGCCGGTATGTTTTGTCCCGTCAGTCCCCAATGCGCAATGCGATATCCACCGTTCCTTTTGGGACTTCTCTGTGACGCCGAAAATGCCGCGCCGTTGCCATTCTATCGTTCTATATTATGTGTATATATTTTTTTTGAAAGCGAGATAGATATATAAAAAATAAGAAGTAGTAGGTGGGTGGGTTTTGATTATACAGTTTGGAATTGCGACGAGTAGTTGAATGTATGTTTAAAAAAATCCTGGATATGTACATCTGAATGAATGAATTATACTTGAGCGGGGTTTCTCAATTAAAAAAAAAAATTTTTTTTTTTTTTATTTATTGTGAAACGATATCGAGACGGTCCAAGTCGCACAGCAGGTTTTAGAGTGTATGAATTAATAGAAATGCGTGCGATGTCGTATTTTTTTTTTCATTTATATATTTATATTTATAATGTGAGACGAACGCAAGAAATATTGAATAGGAAAAAAAAATTAGATGAATTTATTATGTACACTGCTGAGTCTTTTTCTCATACGGTCGGTAAATCTTTGTGTAATATGCGACGATCTAATTATAATATATTATATAGTATTATAACCATTAAGTAATTGATATTGTTAATATAAAAGTCGAGATAAAAATTTTGTTGATATTTATCGATAGAGAGAAAAAATGATTTTGAATAAATTATTATACTAAGATATATTTTAATTGACAGTAAAATCAATATGACAATTAAATTCTGCTTTTGTTATTTATATACATGCAGTAATAAAATTCATTCGACCTCGCTGTGAAGTAATAAACTCTTTAAAATTAGTTTATAAATTATTTTTAGTTAGGATTAATGTCATGGTGGATCGATTTTGTCAATGTGTTTTCGACGTTTCAATCGCCCTGACAATTTCTACTGTCAACATACATATACATCTACATATTTATATGTACATGCATGTATATAAATTAAACCAAGGAGCTATATTCAATCATGAGGTTCGCTGCGACAGCGTTATACCGAGAGAAAAATAAAATATTTGACCGAATTATTTCATACACAACTGTCTATCATACGTGATCAAACATATCAATTAATTTAAAATAGACACGACAAAATAAATATTTGCCACTGTCTAAAATTACAATCATACAATTCTCCTAAACATCATAACAAAAAAAAAAAAATTATAAAAAATTCATTGACTTGATGGATGGTTTAGTTTTAAATGAAAATATTTATTCCTCAAGTTTCCCTCCACAAACAAACATCAGTTGTATAATTGTAGACATCAAAACTTTTGCTGTATAAATAATACACGCTCTTATCGCAAAGTATATACACTGAGCATTAAATGTCAGGAATACAACGTTTATATATATTCGTACACTCGGCACATTAGTTTGATGAGCAGTTGTCATACATATAGAAAATGTGTGACAATAATACTTTGATGAATATATAGTTTATACTTTCTATAAACACATTTAACATTCAAATAAATTTATTTGATGATATATTATAGATATACACTTCACTATACTTATTTATTTTAAATGTTTTTTTTTTATTCTTTCCTAACTGCAAAACTTTTGAAGTCTATATCGATTCAAAAACATATATTCACACTGACCCAATTTTTTTTTATCAACCATTACATCAACTTGACATCAAACAAGTAAATACTAATTTAAAAATAAATTATTAAATATATACACAGCGAGTATTTTATTAAATTCTATATTAAAATCAAAATTCAAACTAACTCGTCGTATAAAACACATTCCAATTTTAACCTCATCTCAAAACATTTATATACACGCATGCAGTACATTATAAATGTGTATATTATCGCGCCGGACGAATTATAATCATATAAGCATGGTGGCTATATTCGCGGCTGTGGGTGTATACGTCTGGTTCGGCCCAAGTGTGTGCGATGTCGCAGAGAAAACTGGCAGTAAGTCATTCGCGCGTCGTTAACGCGGAAAAGCGAAACGACTTGGGCGAGACAAAAGATAAAGGAAGAAAAGCCAGTCACGACAAAGTGAATATCATGTATAAGAGATAGACAGTATATACTCTGTATATAGAATAAAAGAAAAATAAATATACAACGTCATTTTGGTGGTAGAGCGAGATCACGATGGCGCGCGCGTTGTACGCTGTAAATTCGAATCTTTCGCCGAGAAAGTCAGCTATCTGCTCCGCCTCGTCATTCATTTATACTGTATACGTATATATAGATATAAGACATTGCCATTTCGTTCTCCATTTTCATATGAGGGAGGTACGTAAACGAACGTTGAATGCTCGTCACGCACATGCTGCATCGACCTTTTGCATCAAAAGCTTTGTTTATGGTCCGAAAAGATTTATAGGCAAACCAACAAGAGCATGGCGTTTATACATCAGGGTGTGCTGTTTACGCTTCTTCAATATGTTATATATGTATATATATTTGTTTTATCCATATATTGGGATCTATATACCTTCACCGGATGTCGAAGATAATTAATTTCTTGAGACGGCTTGGAACACATACACACTACTGATGCACAAGTCAATAATCTGAGTTACGATTTTTTGGCGAATGTGCGCACCTTATTTAGCCCTCTTTTTTTTCAAACAAGAACGTACACAATAATTTATTTCTAAATTTTTATATATAATTATATATCTAAGTGTGGTTGTGTATTTATATTCACACTATACCGAAGGAATTAATGTGAAAAAATGTAAAGTTGGAATGAAATAATAAACGGTGAATTAAGAACTATAAATAAATATTCACTGGGAAACAAGCGCAACGGATCATCTGTCAGTTTTGCGATATGTCCACTGAGAATATTGAATTAATAATATTCCAACTAATAATAGAACATATAAACTTAGTAACTTTCCAAGAATATCAATATAAAATAGACTAGCACAAAAAAAGAAAAAGGTAAATAAAGAAACAAATAAAAATAAAGCTCTTCTGCACACAGAGCTCAACTTGTTTCAACACGTCACAACACCCTCGACCCCTCTTATCTAATCATCTACAGTCTTATTTACTCCTATATATCTTTGACAAAAGTCGACGCATACACCTTTTATATATATATTCATATACATACTTTTAACGCTTTTATATATTCCCACATATATTTTTTCATTCAGACGAAATAAAAAATACTTAAATAAGTATATATCTCATGTAGAATATCTTTTCGTTGCGTTCAACGCGTCTTCAGTAATAAAACAATTCACGACCACCAAACTGATCTCGACTTACTCATCCATCCCTATATTATTCATATATAACCCCGTGCAATACACATATAAATTCATACAAACATGCTTGCATATACAAATAATATAATCGCACAATGTTGAATCACACACACTCAAACGATGAGAGAATATAATCTCGAGCTCGTTTGAAAACCCCTCACGAGTCATTTCTCTCCTTGTCTTGACCTCTGATCGTTCCATCTAACGCGTTGTCTTATTCACTCATATTCATGTCCTACTGCTGCTGCGTCTCTCAATATACACAAAGTAAACGTGTATAAGTGTATATTTATCCATACGTACGTATGCGTGAATGTATATACATGGATGTATAAAAGCGTTGGTTTCTCCAGGGCTCCTCTTGCTTGCTTGGATTTCCGCCCCTCTCTCTATACTCTCTCCTGAACATATCTAGACTTGTGACGCCGAAACAGCGGTGTTATTCCCCACCAGATTGCCACTATCTGCCTCTCACATTATTACATCTTTATCTAACTTATTCACTTCACTATGGTTTGTTCTCTCGCTTTGACTCACTCGCATTTCCCCACGTCTCCCACTATCGTATCAACTTCTACCACGGCGCTTTTGTATTTAACGAATCGCGGACGATGGTGGGGATGCCATGAGAGTGGTGGGCGTGGATTTATATACGATTTAAACCACGCCTATATCAGTTTTGTTCGCGCTCGTTGCCTTTTTCCCAGCTTCGTACATCGTGAAATGTTTTTCGCCGCGGATTATGACGCGGTCTGCGCGATTATAACCACAGCTCTCTACGCGCCGGAGCAGCCACTATACATGTACGTTTATGTACTTCAAATAAATATATATATACGTATATATGTAGATAAATATTTATTTACGTATGTGTGTATGTATACATACATAAATATTTTTTTTTTATTATATTTTCTTCTGTCTATGCCACACTGTGAAATATTTCTATTTTTTTTTTGTCTTGGTTTTTTTTTCTCTCCACACTGCGCTTTTTTTTTTTAGTCTTTATATTATTTTTCTCTGTATTCTATACCTCAATTTTTTTTCTCTTTTCGCCATTCGTTTATCGCGACTGTCGTTTACTTTTACTCTAGTAAATATTCAGATATATATTTTTGTAATGTATATGTTTGAATATATGTATATGAATACACCATCAGGTATAGATTTGATTTGTTTTGTTTCTACACTTTACAAACAAATATCTATACATGCATGTACATGTATACTTACCAAAATTGTTATTCTCGATGTGTTTCTGTCAATGTTCCATCGATCCAATGAGGGGATGTAGGTAATATGTATTGATTTAGTGTTGCGACGGCTGTCCTTATACATCCTTTAACCACTTTGCCACAATTTCTTATGAGTCAATATGAAAAATAAAAAAAAAATTAACGTTTATTGATTTCAGAATATTTAATAATAATATATAAATGAAAGAAAAAATTTTTGAAAATTATTACAAACGAATTTAACAGAAAAAAAATTTTTTTAATGGTATATTTTTAATCAACAGAATAAGAATAATAACAACTTGATAAAACGATCGATGTCAACTTAAATATGTATATAATGTGTAAAAAAATATATATACACAAATATTATACATGTCGATGTGAGCTTTTGAAAAGCTGTCGCACACAACTATTAACTCTATGGAAAGTTATAAACTCCCGTGCACCGAGAATATAATCTTCAGTATATATACATATATATATATGTATATGTGTGTATTTAAATGGCTCGTACTCTTCACCACCATTAAATACAGCATTATATTCATATGTCAATATTAAATTTATACTGTATCCACACTTGTCTATTCCTATCACATTTAATTCAAATAAATCAAACTCACGCTAAATACTCTGACACTATCTCAAGATCAATTAATCAAACATATTTATATATATATATAATTTTAAACAAATTACATTCATTCATCAGTAACATAAACAAATAAACACATACATAATAAATTAACAATTTAATCAAGTACATAAATTATCCATAAATAATTTTATCATATTAAAAGAGTGATAAAAAAAAATAATAGGATTAAAATTTTAATCTTTTATTTATGTTGTTATACTCACGCCTGATGAGTATTTAAGATGGTCAACGAATTTCAACACCCCAGCTTACTGTAGGTCATTTCATGAAATAATTATTAAGCAAAAGCAACTGGGTGAGTGTAAGAGACAGAGGGAAATAAAGAGTAAGGCGAAGTTGTAGTAAATAAAGTGAAAAAAAAAATAGATAAAAAGAGAGAGTATATATGGCCTCCGTCGGCCTGTCTCGTCGACTTCAATCCCCCAGTAGGTGCGATACACAAATACACTGCCCAGAAATGTATGTTTATATGTATGAAGGTGCGCGAGAGCGAATTGCATAAGTATATATACACTTACACTAGTTTATATTTCTATGTATACAAATACACACACGTATAAACACATATACAAGTAAAATTGCTCGCACGGACGCTCTGGGCGTCGCTGTGACACTCTGCGCGCGAAGGACGACGACGTGGAGAAGCCTTGCACCGTGAATTTGTGTTAGTACGTGAATCAAGTTTGTGTATATTCATGTATGTATGTCGGACGTTCATGTGTGTATGTGAATATCACGGTGAATTTTCTCTCTCGATGTTAAAAAGTGGGGGATACAGTTTGCGCGATTCTCATAGTGGGGGAGATTATTTGTTGGTGTAGTGGGGAATAACGCGAGAATACATAGCAGGTGGGGCGGAGCCAGTTAGTTTATTTCCCCTCTTGCGCTGTAACACACACTCTGGTTGAACCAACGCACCATGTCAATGCGCGCGTCTCGCCTCTTCGCGTCAATTTTCACACGAAAAGCTTCAACTTTCCGCGCTCTACTCTATCTCCTTTATATAATAGAGAAACATGAATTATATTTACCATAAATGAAGAAAGAATTTCATCATGATTTATTGACGCATTAATTCAATGAAATTGTTGATATTATTTTTATTATTTATTTATTATTGCGGTTATTATTGTTATTATATGAAAATTATATTCATTTTTTTTTATGATGTATTAGTCTGTTAATATTTATAATATAAAATTTATATTTATACTTGTATGAATTTGTCAATGAAATTTTCTCCTTTTCAAAATTTATATACTTTTATTGTGAAATAATTTTTAACAAATAATTATCTGTGAGTTTTTGCACGAGGAGGTGATTCTTATTTTTTATTTATACACATTGCAGACAGTACTGTGAGAATTTGTAGAAAAAAAAATTTTTTCTTCCATTCTGCAGTCGTGATTGGCACAATAAATGTGTGTGGAATGATCGACAGGGTTGTCATTTCGCACATGGAGATCGCTGAGTTAAACACGTTCGCTGCAGCATCATTTTATCCCTTTTTATATATCTATATGTGTTCCGGTATTTACCTCGTGCAATTTTATATATATACATACATAGATTGGAAGTGAAAACGAGGGGAAAGTCAGATGGAGGGTGGTGTTAATGGGCGTACTCGCGGTTAACACCCTTAATGCAACTGATGGTGGGGATCGGATATAAAGTTCGGGAGTGATCGTACACTCTCGTTTATAAAACAGCTTAGAGCACAAGTGGGAGTGAGATAAAATATGAATTAAAGAGAGATAAAACTAGCGTTGGAAAAGGCGTCACGTTCAACGCCACCCGGATTGGCGCCAGAACGCCAATCGGGGCGTCGAGCTCTCATTATCGCCCAACTACTACGGCAGTAGGAGAGGTCGACGATATCGTACAATTCTCGTTTCGTTCTGAGTTCATCTCCCTTCCCCGTGTGTGTTCGCGCGACCGTCGTCGCGACACCAACGGGGGTGAGCGAAACACCGTGACCCCCCACCAAAACTCGTTTGACCACCACTACCACTACTACTACTACTACCACCACCACCATCATCGTCATCACTACTACTGCTACACTGTATGACTACCAGACTACCGTCATCATTGTACACTACCGCCACCACACTACTATACACACATTTCCAAGAGCAAAGTAGCAGCAGCAGCGACAGTGGCATCAGCAGCGCCACTGACTTTCGGCGCTCACTTCACGGTGCACAACCGATTCGAGATCCGTCGTAGGGGAAGAGAGGTGGAGCTCACTATAAGGTTTAGTCTCAGTCTTGGCGTTGCAGCCCTCCAGCATTCACGCCTACCGCGTCCGCGCTTGGGAGAAATGTACATATTCCCCTTTCTCGCTCTCGCAGCATAAACGCGTTCTCGCTCCCACCAACAGTCAAGCGGACAGTATGAGCGGGACTTTAGCACACCAACACCTCCGCGCGAGCGTGAGGGAGGTGTGGGGGTGAGTCCCGGAGGAGGTGTCAATCCTAGCGCTGCTCAGTGACCATCGCGGCGCCACCCAAGTAACACCTCAGTCTTTCCGCGGGCACAACGGGCTTCGAGCCCTAACGCGACTGCATTTCGTATATAATCAGTGTTTTTTTTTATAATAGTTCATCACATCTCTCTCTTACTCTTTTATTCTCGTCAATTCCTGTCATTTTTTTAATTACAGTCTTATTTATTATTGTATTTTATCGTCGTTTTACTTTCTTT
>JAQQBR010001832.1:8547238-8558101 GCA_030347285.1 Microctonus hyperodae | reverse complement strand
TATTTTCACATTCTTCTTCGCAACAGGGAAGTTATTATCAATCTGAATCGCATTTTAGTACAAACTGGCGCTTGTGTGGATCATTAAAAAAAAATTAATATTAAATAAAAATATACAATGTAAGAAAAAAAAAGAACAAATTTAATCTCATAATTTTATATCGCATTGGATAATAATAGTTATTAACATTTGTGGATTTATCTATCTATAAATATTACACACTGACATATGATATGTATAAATTGCCTACTGTTTATTTTATTAAAAAAAATATTAAAAATATATATTTATTACAATTTATATATTTATGTGAGATTAAAGATTTTAATTATTAATATCTACTTGTTTATAGTAATATTCCATTTGTCATGCGCGAAGACGTATAATTATTTAATTGTTATTGTAATATTTATCAATAAATAAACGCATAAATAAACAAATGATATATATGTATATATATACAGTGTAAAAATTGAAATAATATAATATGCCACTTGTAATTATGATGGACGATTTTATAGGATAATTATTTGCGCAATTTATTGGTATGATGTAACAGGAGGTAGTTTGTTAACATAATGTAAATATTAAACACATAAATGATTTGCAAACAATATATATACATACATATTTGCATGTGTATGTTGCTTGAAAATTAACGCCAATGGGCGTTCAAGCGTCAAACATATTCCATGCAGAAGGTTGTAATTAGACTAGAACGAGTCTTGGCGATATACTCCAAGATGTGTGAATATATTTATATATATATAACCGTTGTGTCTGTACATAGAAAATATATATATATAAAGATACAAAGTATTCGTGACTATGGGTTCGAATGAAAGACGCGTTTATGCGCGTAAAACCGACTGTAAACGTCAATAATTTAGAAAGGAAGTGAAGAAAAAATAAAAGAACTCGATGATTATAATAATGATGATAATAATAATAATAATAAACCCAAAGACTTTTTAGTTGTTAGGATAAGATGGATATAAAATGGAAATAAAATAAAAAAATAAAACGAATAAGTAAAGAGAGCGAGAGGTGGTGATTAGTTGAAACGAGTTCCGGACGTGGTGACCTAACGGCCTGTCAAACCGTTATCTCCTTTAACGCCTCTTATATATAATACCGCGTGCGACTGCCAGAGCAACGATCCTCGTTAATCATTCACAACGCTCGCGGTTGTGTGTGTTATATTATAAACCGAAGATAGAAAAAGAAAAAGGCAATATTAACGTACATAAATACACATGCGTTTTGATAGTTGCGAATGTTATGAAAATTATTAGTTGGCTTTGTGTATGTATATGAATTGAAGGCAAAGCTTTTTGATATACACATATCTGAGGAGGCATCGCCGGCGTGATCAGACGATATAATAAAACGGAGCTTAACAGACACGTATATATATCATCAATTAATTTATTCACTGTGAGTAAATATCTCTCTGTCTATCTCTTGCGTTCTAATTGATTTCATCAAAGGATACCGAATATATTCACCATCGTAATAATAAATATACTTCATTAAAAAAAAATATATAAATAACTATTTAGCATTTATATATTTCATGGTAAATAAAATAATACAAAAAGTATTATTTATTACACGTTCGAATAATTATTATATATTTTTTTTTGAATTATTTATTTATTTATTATCTAGAGAAACGTCTTTATAGCAATGAATTAATTATGCTACGACTATCATTCTGTTTATCTTCATCTATACGTGTCTGTTCCTGTCTGTCTCCTCTCACTCTTCGCATCCCCTTTCTAAAGTAATTCTACGCGGATGGATTTTGGGCGAATCGGAAATACGGTTGTAATGTACAAGTGAGATAGAATACGAAGTGAATAAAGAGCTCACGATGGCTAAAGCCTCTTTAGGGGTTGGCTTGGGCAGTTACATACAGCAGGGGTTGGTTATTCGTCGACCTCGACGACTACTACTACTAGTAAGACTTGTACTATACTACTACTACTCTGCTTATACTATCCGCTTGCGTTTCGGTTTAATAGAATCGAACAGGCCACGTAAGACGATCCCTAACAATCTATCTTTCACTCGTGAGCGGTCCAATTGAGACCCCACGACCGTCGTCACTGATCCAACATCCCTGAGACATACATAAACACAACCCCCTGTACAAGAACATACACCATCATTCACATAATAAATACACACAGTTGCAAGCGTGTTTGTGCTTGTATTATTTGTGGTATACATGTGTTATTTTTGCTTCTGAATTCACTGTGCGTGTTTTCACGAAGGTTTTTTTTTTTTTTCGCTCCCCAAAGTGATGGATTCCATGGCTTGTGTATCTTCAATAAGTAATGGTGGCTTGCCTTCGTATAAAATATGTGTAGCTTCTTCTTTTCTATTTCGCCTGGGAGTTGTATGCACACACATGTGTGTATCCATGTGGCATTTAGGGATATATATTTGTTAATACGAGTTGTTGTAATGTTTATAAGGTATATAGATTTGTTTTATTATTATATATTTTGTTGCCGTTCGATTTTATACGTTTGATCGATATAATATATTTAGCTTTCAAATTGTCTCGATGTGGTCAGTTTTATTATTATGTTTCTGTAAATGGGAAAGTTTTGATTGAAATAAAAAATCAAATTGCATTCGTGAATTGTGCGGTGAAAAGGTGAATGAAAACTTGGATTGAAAATATAGAAAGGGTAAATTACAAAAATATATACAGTAGAACAAAATAAAAAGGGAGGATATATAGAGAAATTTAACCGCAAATAATTTTTCAATGTTTCAATTGTTTCTGTTTTTTAATTAAACAAATAATATTTGTAGATATACATACAGAGTTTACTATATACCAATCATTTTTACATGTAGGAATATATATCGTGTGTCTATGTATTAATGTATCTATATGTTACCTATGTTTATAAAAAAAAAAAAAGAGACCTAACGAATGCGTCTGGTCGATTCACGAATATGTAAAAATACAGAACAACTCCAACACTTTTATTCAAATGTTTATGAATGTATGTTATACATGTATACATACGCGAGTATTTACATGTAGGCATACATATATATAGCATTGAATATATGAGTAGGGAAGGCAAAGGGCGTTTCTGGAGGCGGTCGTCGTCCCCACCGCTGAATAAAATGCGCATAAGGTGATGTAGTCGCGCAACACTCGTAAAACACATCAAGTGGGGAGCTGAATACGCATGCATGTATATATTTATTATCACTTGGTTTTCTATTCTCATTCACTTTAGTCTATAATGTATAATAATTAAAAAAAAAATGAATACAATATTAATTATCAATTTTGTTCCATTTAATTTTCACCAAATTCGCGAGGAAAAAAAAGTAACTCTCGCTTCACGTTGTAAATTAATTTCATATTTAATTAATTGTTCCTCATTAGAATTATCGTAAAGTAAATAAATAATTTAATTCAATAATAATTCTATTACTTAATTAATAACAATCGCATTTTGATAGTAAAAATAAATTAATAAAATTAATATAAAATTTTCAAGTGCACAATAATTAAATTCAATTTTAAATTTAGGATTCATGTGGTGTTGCAAATAGTATAAATATTAATTAATTTATATTCATCCCTCTCTCATTCATTTATTCATTCATATCTACATATACCTATATATTTACATAAATAATTTATATATACTCAGCTTATTCCCAGTCACATTAAATATTTAATTTTATTTAATTTGAAAGAGGCTTTATACTGTCGAAAAATAAAACACACATAAAATCCTCTCTACATATCTATACATGCCACAAACCTCAAAATCATTGTACACACCATCTATATACCATTTACACTGTATATAGATATATATCCAGATACCTAAAGATTTACATTTGCTACAAATATACATCCGCAATGTATACGCAAGTGTATTCGTGCAAATATATGGTTATACAAACAGTTAAAGAGAGATTTTAGTTGCGCCTGAATTTTCAACTGTGTATGCTTTGACATCGGATCGTGGCGCACGTCGTTCCAAATGGCGTTAACGCGAATAAACACATTTCACCGAGTCCAATCACACCTTCCGGGACTGCGAGTTTGACGGTGCGCCAAATAATTAAATACCATGACGTACTGCAATCACAATCAGAGTCATATATATTTCTCTTTGGCTTTCAATTTTATCTATATTTTATTTATATCAATTCACACACACACTCATATATACGATGATATATATCAAATATATATATTGTATAAAATAAATGTATTTATTTATTTCTCTTCAATTTCTCTCATAGTTTCATTTTAAAAATTACTCGAGTTTGTTCATTCCCTGTGGCAGAGTGCGTTTGCTTCAATATCAAACTTCATTCACGATTATATATATGTATACATATATAACGTATGAAAATATATCTATTTGGGTGTATGTATAAAAGTGTAGCAATAAAAATTGTTGAAAAAAAAAAATAAATAAATAAAATAACTAGGCGTGTGATAGCTATCAGCTGAATATTTATTGATTCTATGCGACGTGTCACGCATATACATGAAAACATGTCCTAGGGGTTTTATAAAGGCTTCGTTAGCGCTTTAATATACATATACACATCACACAATATAAAGTTGACATGCCTGTATATATATACGTATCTATAAGTATGTAAAATATCTAACAATTTACAGATGAAGTTTATTACAATTAATAATGTATAAAATTACATTCATGTGATTATTCCCACAATTTAAATTGTATTATATCATGCAGAAGTTATTGAGCTTGCTTAAGCTTTAAATAAAAAATTTTATTTATTACTTTTATATAGATAGAATTATTTATTTATTATTGTTTATTATAATTGAAAGAATTAATGATGAAACACTGATTTTTATTTGTTTATTATTTTGAAGATAGTAATTGTGAGTATGGTGAATTAATAATGAGGATGAGGTGTGTTGATAAAGAGGTGAAAAATATTTTTGATGAAGCAGCGGGTATATTTAAGCGAGAAAGAACCGATGAAGGTGATCGTGTCGCGCCGCTTGACGAGAAGTGAAGCGTGAGGTGAACAAGACCGCGGCTTTTACTCGTCGTTTGTTCAGGTTAAGTCAGCGCGACATCTTGAAAACCACTACACGGCTTTTAGACGCCGGCTCAATCCTCCATGTATATATAGGTATCTGTATTTGTCTCGGTGGAGATCTTTCATTTCTCTTCATCTTCTCTCTTTATGTTCTTTCAGTTTTATAACGCGCGTCCATCAGTTGTATATTTTAATACATCTTCTTACCTTCACATCAAAGAAAATATTGCATACATTCTCATGCTTATGCAACGTGCCCAAACGTGTTCGAATAACGATAAAACTGCACTTAGTGACACGAAACTCCACTTGTTTCAAGGTATACACAGTCCTTATTAGGTAATTCTCTATTCATTTCCGTTCTGAATAACCATCGTGAATAAAAAATAAGAAAATAATAAATTAAAAAAAAAAAGTGTTCTACAATTTAATATATAAATATATATATTTTTTTTAAATAAATATAAATTCTTCTGATTTTTATTTAATCTCTGTATTGAGATTTAAATCTATTGTTATAATTTATATCCTGCTGTGTAAATTGAAAGAATAATCAAGAAAAACAAACAGATTTATCATTCTATATAAAATATTTATAATTGCATTTTTCTTTTGCTTTGAAGATACATGAAATATCAATTGGTTTTATTAATCGAAAGTATTATGTACTGTTGAACATTTGTGTAACTTTATCGAGCCGCAATAAACGTCGCCTTGAAGTATAACAACTGTCTGAAATAAATATACACACACAGTGAAGCCGGTTCTTAGTTTTACTCGCGTGACTGTCGCGTCTGTGGGCGAAGACGAAGCGAGGTGGTGCGGTGAGGAATATATATTATATATACATATATTTATACAGGGTGGAGGTGCGATATATTTCACGCGGACGAGTGACATCGAAACGTTGACGGCAAAAGTCTGTAAATGTATATGGAATTATTATTTTATGAAAATATTCTGGGATAAAAAAAATATTACAAACCGGACGTTCAATGAATGGAACAATTGTATATATCAAATAACGTATATATGTTATATATAAATACACGTCCGACCTCGTACAAGTGGGTAATTTTCAAGTCTTAAAAGACGATAAAAATATATCTATCTAATATATGAAATTTATATTTATAATGAACTTGGAGAAATAAAGTGTCGGGGATGCAATGACAATTGTCAAGCAGTGGCTTGGTTTTTAGTAAGTATATATGTTTGTATATGTATATGTTATGTATGTGTAGATATATACGTTGAGCGTGAACCACCGTAATTTCGTTGTCGAGCGGAAACTCGACAGGCTTCGTTACTCACGCGTACTCTGATGATATACATTCAAGAATCTCGAAGTCTTTTTTTTTTTTCATTTATTTTCTTACGTGTATAATCTTGCAAGCAGTGACGAAACACATCGACGTGTCCGCTGTCAATTTAAAGAGGAGGAAGAAAAAAGAAGTATTCTGTTGGCGTGAATTAATATCAAATGAGTTTTAAAAAAAATGGGAGGGTTAAAGTAAAAGTAAAATAAAAAAATATTAAAAGAAAAAGTTATGTATTTAATATTGGAATAATTATCGTGACTATAATATTTTTTTTAATATTTAATTACAGGACTTTGAAGATGGATGATTTTTTTTTTATTGTAAAATTATAATTTAGGTTATGTATGTATATGTGTTTATTAGAATGATTTAAAAAAATCGACTAATTTTTTTTTTTTCAAAAGGACCATTAATGTGCCTTCAGGCATGTGTAAGAAGATGCCTGGTTAAAATTGGAGCCCTTAATATTAATATTAAGAGGTGGCTTAAGGTGAATTTCTATTTTTCATTTAAATAACATGGGGAATTATTTTTTTTTAAAGTTATAATTTTGTAGCTCGTGAACCAATTGACGGATTCAAATGACCAAAATATATTTTTAAAGAAAATCGGACGCTCTATAAAAAAGTATTCTTATCATTTTTCTATAAATCCACTCTTTCGGGAGTTATTCATGGTTAAAGTTGCATAACCATAAAAATTGATTTTTATTTACACATTTTTGGAAAAATTATCACTTGATATCATGGAATATTTTTCAAAAATTTTATAATTATGAGTTTCGATAAAAAATAAATTTTATAATTTTTAAATTGTAAAAATCCAATTCAAAACTTTAACAAAAACTTTTGGTAATTTTCCCAAAAAATGATATGTACATTAAACAACTTGTAATTATATTTTACAAAAAAAAAAAAACATGAATACTGCTCTTAAATGTATATGTAGAAAATATTTTGACGAATATAAACATTTGAATTATTTGGCGTCGAAAGAAACCAAGTCATCAATTTCATGGAAAAATCGTGGCTCGATTTCATATTATGACGTGAGACCTTCTCGTTGTGACCTCAGGCCACATTCTGTCTCTTATCCATTCTCTCTCTTCCTCAACCCATAATTCGAATCTCCTCGGACGAAATTCCCCAAGTCCCGTGTCCTCCTCCCATATTCTTACCGTGCAAACCTATAATTTTACCTTCGCACCTCTTCAAACCGTTGCCGTGTGAATAAGTGGCCGGTAATACTTGTACAAACATACAAAAAATTTCTACAATAACTCCCACATATAAATATAACACACAACATAAAAATATAAACTCATATACATTAATATTTATATATACATTCATATACATATTTATTTAATGTTAAAGAAAAACTGAGACTAAATTTGTTAAATTTCTTGTTTGTAATAGTCCTGCTCCTCATGGGCTCTTGCGTGATGAAAATAATCCAAGTTTCATCGCCTCGTGGATCGATGTAATTTCAGGTTGTTCACTGCACGGCAAAAGCGCTTGGCTCAAGAGTTGTATATAACATATAAGCGCGAGACTGTAGCAAAACCTGCTGCTGATACTTCACATTAGTCGAGTCGATGAAATAGATATAAATCGTATATATAAATGCATGAGTGCATCAATAGATAAATTTTCAGTGCAGTACATAATATCAGGACACGTCTATATAACAACTCGTCAACATATGGCTCGTGCGTTGATCGTTACTTCACGATAAAGATCGTTCTCCATTGCTTTTGCTATCTATATATTTTTTTTATATATTTATATCTATATAAAACCATGTCTAAGGGTGTTTAGAAAAACTCAAACGATTTTATATAAGGCTTTTGGAGGATTACGTGAAATTGATGCACGTCACCAGGGAACAAACCAAGATCCCTTATGGATAAGACAGTATATATATATGCATATGTATATATATTTATAATATTATATGTATATAAATAGGGAATGATGCATGAAGTTCAATCTATGTACACTCGATTCATATCAATTCCTCAGGGATTGCATCATTTTACTGCACGATATTTGCAACATACTGTTTTTATATTTATATTATTTAAAAATATTGGAAAATATTATTTATAGTTGATGAAAGAATATAAAGATGATATAACGGATAAAAATATATATGTATATGAATTTGTAATTCAGATATTTTTCTAGATATGAATATGTTGGGTTTGTTTCTGAATTCAATGAATTTGAAAATTGCGATGTGTAGTTGTATATACATGTATATAATGGTTCAACGGGTACAAACACGTTGGAATCGTGGTAATGTGTCTGTATATATATTGTAAAGCAAAAGAAGAGTGCGGAGAGGCTGCTTGGAATACCTTCACGCGCACTACCAAAGGCGTGAGAGACGTCTCAATTTCGCATCACTTTCCAACTTACACTTTGGCTCTATATACGTGTTTGTAAATATGTATTTCCATATATAGATGTGATTTTATCCGGTACATATATGATCATGTTGGTATAAAGATTCAATATATACCAATCAAGTATATCTGCAGTGTTTATATAAATGCAGGATAAAAAATGAATTTATTAATACATTTTTCACATGATTATATTTATTTTTGTTTATGAGAATTATAGTTTAGTTCAATTGATATATTTTTTAGTTGACAATTATTTAACAGACATCAATATACATTATATACATGTGAATATAATAATATACATTCGTTTTTATATCAAATAATAATACTGAATATATTTTAACATATAAAAAAAAATTCCCACGTCAGATATAAAACGAAATAAAAAAAAAGGATAAATTTATGCGTACTTACCGGTATTTAAATCTCGTAAATTTTCGCATATATATTCGAAACTCGATTTTATTATACACACATATACATAAGCACATATGTGAAATGTATATCGACCTGACCAAAGTGGCTCTTTACCTCAACTTTTTCTTTTTTATTCTTTTTTTTTTCTTTCTTTCAAACCCTAGTTAGTACTGCTCTTACGCCTACTTCGATCCCTCCCTCAACTTCTGCCAACGAATGTCTGCATATTTACATTGATATCTATGTACATACATACATATATTGCTGTAAGTTTAGTTGTGAAACATGGGTTACTCCCATTACGAAGATCATAATTATGCTTCGACATATTTCCATAACGTGTCGTTAGAAACGATCGTGAGACGCGTGCGTTATGTATGTTTACATGAGTTGATTGTCGGTATATACACATAGATACACCTACATATATACATACATTTATGTATGATATATAGTATAATTCAGTGGCCACGAAATAGAAGAAGATAGATGGTTGTTTTATTCTAAACTGACCTATGTGTACATGGTTATAGAGAGTAAAAAAGCACATCATCAGTTACTACAATATACATAAACTGTGGGTGGTATATGTATATACATATGTACATGTTTAAGAGCTCATCATTCCGTGGGAAACTTATGTTTATATATACATGAAATTTGTGTTTGTTTCATGGATTAAAAATTTTTTTTATCTGCTACTGAATTTCGCAAATGAAAAAAAATATAAAAAATTTTTATAGCGATGATAAATTTTAAACGCAACATGAATGATGAAATGTAAATTTTAATTCTGAATTTTTTTGACGAATCTATTGAATATATATATGTGTACAAACATTTAATATCGTTTTCGTATATATTTATATATATTATTGCTTTTTTATATTTTCTTTTAATATTGTGGTTGGTTAATACTTGTTAACTGCATGCGCACATGGTCATCAACAAAACACACTTTTTTTCTGTCGTCGTGCGGCATTACATGAAAGAAAACTTATCCAGACACCCAGGCCCATTGGGCTTTTATCCACATTGGTAAAGGATTCTCGTGTAGTGGCTTGAGATAGATCTTATTTATGTTCTTTCAACCGAGCGCCAGCAACTACCGATTAAATCGACTTATAGTCACGTTCCATAGATATATATTAACGAATACGCAGAAGCACTTTGAGGTGCTTAACAACACAAAATACATAAACGTTAATACATATTTTCAATTATAATAATGATTAAACTGATGATTAATGCCAAATGTTAAATAAATAATGGTGTAAGTGGTAATATATCGTCTAAATATAAGTATATACCTACGCCTATTGATTCGATTTGCTTCTTAGATGCCACAATGAGATAAAAAAACTCACGGTTGCTCGGCAGGACGAATCAATTCGAACTGAAGAATGTCGAAGGACACGACGATGGAAGAGAGTCGTTGTCGTTTTTTCGTCTTTCTCTATTCTGTCTCGTTACCTGGACCTGATGATGGTGACTCAAGGCCCTGGAAATGAAAGAGAGAAAAATAAATATAATGGTGAGAGTCTCTTAGTTGTTGGCTGCCTGAAACAAAGACTCGGGGAAGATGACGAGATGATCGAACTTTAGAAAAAGAAAGATGTAAAGTGAAAG
>JAQQBR010001832.1:8494734-8508175 GCA_030347285.1 Microctonus hyperodae | reverse complement strand
GCGCGAGATGGCGCGTCGATCAATTCTCGTAGCGAATAGTGAATATGTACAACGATTATAATATTCCTTTTTATTACATTATAAATTAATAATTCTTAATCGTGCGAATTCAAGTCCATATTTCCATGACAGAATATGTACAGCTATTTTCAATATTAACAAGTCAATATTTATAAAGAAACAAACGGAATAGTTAACTCGTATTGTTATACTGACACACATTGTGAATGTAAATCATTCATGCACAATAGAAAACAAACAAAACATATCATACGGGGTATAAGACATGTAAAAGTTAGAACAAATGGAATATTTTAGTGGAATGTTTTATTACACATCAGCTTATCTATCCAACACGCGCTACACATTTAACTAAATAATTAAATACAATACCATATTTTTTTTTGCGTCTCGTAAACTTGGAAGTAGTACTAACTATACATAACAATGTAATTTATCATGTGATATTGCTGTAAAAACATATGGCGATGTATAATGACAGTAGTTTGATACATCAAAGTAGAAAGTGTATAAAATATTTAATGAGAAATAAAAAGATAATAAATTTAATGCAATTGGAAAAAAATGTTTATTTGTTACCCGCATAGTGTATAATAAGGAGGAATTGTTTAAGTATGTGTGTGTATGTATTGTTTATGTACACATTGACCACGTGCATTTATAAACCATCATCGCCACTTGTTTGTCTCACGTGCAATATAAATATATACAATGTACTTGCGGTTATGCATGTCCTTGAGAAACTCAGGGGCAACTGAGACGAGATACACATTATATTCATGTGTATATATACGTGTATATACATGTGGGAAGCATTTTGAACACGAGCATATACAAATATATATTCGCGGGTAACCGACGACCGGTGACCGGATGCAACTTCCTGCGCGATCGATCTTTTACCTATATGTAATAATATATTTTTTTTTTCACCCGTTTATTATCATCCTTCTCGATTTTTTTAAGTTTCTTATATATTTATTGATCTGGCTATTAATGAAGTTAGTGAGGAACAAAATAATAATAACGATAATTATTTAAAATTCTTTTTTATTTCTCATTTGTTCTCGACTACAAAAAAAAAATTTTTTTTTGTATTGCTAATAAAATGCAGATGTTGTGGCAAATATTTTCTGTATAAAAAAATAATAATAACAGAACATCAGGGAGTTGAATATATGATAATTCTTTATAGCTCAACCTGATGTACAAATATATAAATACATCTGTACACGCTTAAATAATTCATACCCAATATTGTATCATATCTGTACAAATGTTTTCGAAGTTTTTTTTTTTTATACTTTTTCATTGAGATGTATCAACCTGAACAAATTGTATCGTTATGGGCGGCACATGTCTCATTCTAATATAATCAAATATTAATTCTAAATCGTTTAATTACACTGTACATATGTATGAGTAAAAAAAAAAATAAGTGTCAAATAATATCTCCCATATTCAAATCCAATAATAATTATTAAATATTCCACAACATGAATCAATGAATCTGAATATAAAAAATAAAGACAATAATAATGGTTTATACATACTCATAATTAAAAAACTACGAAATATTTTCATACTTTTACATATATAGTTCTAAAAATAATATGACATAATATATCAATTTCAACAAACGCCCATCAAACGTGTCTCACATAAATTTAATATTCAAATTTATTATTTAAATCAGCTTTGATATCGAAAAAAAAATATATTTCAATACATACAAACGCATAAATAAATAAATAAATAAATAAAATAAATAAATAAATATATATATATATATATTACACATATATATTAAGCGTAGAATAATTTCATGTGTTTTAATGAATAGAACAAATGCGTACGTCGACACATGTAATATAAATATGTATAGAAATTTGTGACACACGTGATAAACTTTAGTTAAACCCATGTGTTTTACCTTACAATTGCATATGTATTTATTTATATACATACATATATGCACATATACATAGATGAATGTTTGGGGAAGGGATGAGATTAAAGAAAGAAAGGATATAATATATGGAACGAGACAAGAACGAACAACTCAACGCTGCGTTTGACCACACCCTCAATCGCCGTGAAGATTTATAGCCTATGTGTGGTGACCACGTTCGTCGACAAACCATCGCCCACCCACTCATTCTCTCCCTCCCGCATTCACCTCTATTCTTCCTCTCTTTTCTTCGCTCATACAGCGCAAACGGTATATACGCTTGTTACCAATTCCAATCGTCGTTTTCCGTGTTGTTACACCAGGCGTAAATAAACCACAACAACATTATATACCGTGACAAATTAGGTTTATTCGTTGGTTAAATTTTGAATAAAAGTCAACCGTAAAAAATTTCATTATGTATTAATTTTTTTGTTCTATTTAATTTTTTATTTTTGTCACAAATTATATTGGTAATTTAATGGATAGTCGTAATGAAAACGTAGCAGTATATAATATCTATATAAACACAATAATAAATATATTGGAATTATTGTCGTTGTCGTGGTCGATGCACATCACAGACCGAAAGCCACATATGACTTCAGTACGAGCTTGTGTCTTCCGCTTTCTATATACATATTGTCACGTCTCGGTTGTCGAGTCTTTCAACGCTCTTGATTTGTCTCTATTTATCTCTCAGTACTTCGATTTCCTTTTTGTTTTTTTTTTATCTTACGTTTTTGCTTATACTTGTACATTTATTCTCTCGTTGACTTCACTCATATGTGTCGGGGGAGGATGGAGAAATATACGATCGCGCCAGCGTGAAGGAGTCCAACGCGCGGATGCGTTTCCAAGTTATTGCCCCTTTCCGGCGTTTATAGGTGTCCATTACGCGACGACCACGATTCTCCATTGTTAACGATCCGCGACTCTTTCACTTGGTTGCACTTTTTCTTCCCGTTTCGTACCTCTTTTATTGTGTAGTTTTCATATGTGTTTGTTTCAATATGTCTAGCGCGCTTCAATGAATATGAGAGAGGCAGGAAAAAAAAAATATTATCAGTATATAGTTCACCCTTGATATACGAAATATCATCATTCATCTTTGTTAATATTTTTTGGTGAGTTTTTTATTCTTTTTATTTTTTTTTTTCCTCTCATGTGTATACATTTTTATAAATGTTCGTCGAGCGGATGAGAAATTTGAGTCTATTTTTAAATTGATATATAATGCGAGGCTTTTATTAATATTTAAAATCGACATCAATTCTAATGAACAATACAATCGATAATTATATCTTTATCTGAAAATTAAACGAGTGGTATGATAAAATCTAAAACGATTCTTGAGAAACTATAAAAAGAATAAAAAAAAATAATTATCGAATTATAAAAATACTACCGGATGGAAATAAAATATTTATATTATATAAACATAATTATTTTTTCTCACTTTTATTTACCAAACGGAAATATTATGTACATTTATATTAATTAATCCGTATCGGTTTTAATGAGATTATATCATTTATTATCGTTTGGAATTTTTTATTCTCTTTATTTCATTATCAGAAATGACAAGAGATGAGGAAATAATAAATAGACCAAATAAAACAAAGGGACATTGAGCTACTCTGTATTGTATTTTGTCTGGAAATATTTGTGAAATATATACATTGGAATAGTGAAACGAGAGTGGAAGAAAAAGATCGTGCTAGAGGGGATCGAGGATAGAAAAAAAAATAATTCAGAAAGGGAAAAAGTAAAAATGATTGTTCACCAGAGCGAGCGAGTGCGGTGATCATACAGGACATTGAACAAGGCGTCGTCGACTGCGCCAAATTATAACTTATTTTATGACTTTTTTGCATTGGCCATTTAACCCGGAGGCCTGTGAATGCGACACTGCACAAGAGTGTAAGGGAGATAGTTATATAATAGATAAATATAATGTATATATTTATATATCTATATCCACGAAGGCAATATGTATATATAGATGGTGGTCCTGGTGACAAATTCGGAAATGAAATCACACCCTAATAACCTCCAGGCAAGGGTGCACACATTTATTTCATAAACAGTTTTGTCCATTTATTTATTTTTTTTTTCTATTATAGAGAATTTTTTTTTTCTTTTATTTTTTGCTTATCGTAAACTCTTACAATTTTATTCAAAGTCTCTTCAGTGTCAGCTTCGTGTATTATGTATGTTTAATGAATTTATTCAATTTCTACAATATTTTTCAGATGGAAAAAAAATGAGAGGTGTCAGTTGAAAGATAACGAGGAGACAAGTGGTTTTACTTACTTGGTCAGACGATTGATGGACTTTTGGAACGTCAAAGAAAATGATAGTCGTGGAGATATATTACTTGTATATATACATTTATGTTGGCCGCAGGATGAGAAAGAAAATTAAGGATCTCTTAGGTCGGTCGAGCGAAGGATCGTGTAAACGATATATATTGGGGATGCATATAGATGCAGTCGATTTGAAAAATAAGTGGGAAAGAGTGCGAAGAAACGATATAGAAAATAATTTTGTCTGCGAGTAAAAATGAGAGATATATGCGTTGCCAACGATGACGATGAAGTATCACGCTGTGAGACGCGCTGTTTTATGGTTTTCGGCGGAGAAACTAAACTTATTACGCGACGGGGGTTGTGTTGCGTCGTCTCGCCAACCCCGTGACGCCGCACGAGGGGGATGACTTTTTATTAAATCACACGTCTGCTAACGCTTGTCGCCCGATTAATTTACCGTGACATTTTTTTTTATAGCACAACAATAAGTTTGGTAAAAATATTTCCGGTTTACTATATGCGATTTATTGCATATAGTAAACTTTTACGTGAAAGAAAAGAAAAATAAATGTTCTGATTTTTATATACGTGTATAATAAATATTTTTCTTTTATAAATATAACTATGTTCATCGTGCATATATAAGAGCAATGAGAAAATTGAACTTGACCATTTCACCATCAGTTTCAATACATTTTTTTTTTACATACTCAAATACTCCTGGATCCTTGAGATGGATGTTGACTGCAGGATATAGGACCTGCAGAACGAGAATAGACTTGTACAAGGGCGACAGACTTGTAATTCAGCAAGACACAAAAAAAAAAGTGAAAGAGTCGTTGGGGTAAAAGGAAGTCGTGGCCGTTCTGCAAAGGACGGTTAATTCCACCGTGATCATATGTGATCGATGTCCCTCGACCAAACCATCTCCCTCTCCTTTTGTAACAGTACATACATATATATATGCATGTACTCTAATATGTGAAATACAGTGACATAGAAAAAAAAAACAAATTCAATACTTTTTTTTCTCTATTGAATAAAATTTGATCACGACATTTTGCAGATTAAATTCAATACTTCTTTTAAATAAATTCAGTTGTTAATTTATTAATAATATTATCCTCTTTTCTGTAAATATATATTTGAAATATATATATATTCTTCTGAAACAATAAATACATCATCCCCCATTCGAACAATTATATGTATAGTATTAAAAATAATTTAATTCATCCAATAAACAATTTTTCTTTATCTTAATTCTTTATTCTCTACTGCTCTCTGCACCCCCAACCCGCATACTTCTTTTATTTTACTTTCACAAAACTACATAGTATATAAACACAAAATTTTCCCAACTCTCCAACATTAGATCCTCCAACAAGACACACAAAAATTACAAGAAAAGAAAAAAAAGATATATAGATGTGTGAAAGGCCGTTTGATGATTGCAGGGTCATTCGTTCCAGGGTGGGATTTTTTTTTTTGATAACAGTTCACTGCACATATGGCGTATAACAGAGGGATATTATTCCAGTAGTCGACAATATTTCCGTGGCTAAAACAGATCACTATCTCTTTTAGGACAGTTTCTACAATTTTATATCCATGTACACAAATATATATTTATTTATATTTACTTATTTGTAACACCCACCACCTATTCTTCTTATCGCTGACCAATAGATAGAGACGTGAGATAAAGGTTTATACATATATATATATGTATATAAACGTTGGAAATTGAAGACACGCTCGAGCAACCGTTGCAGTTGAGCCCCAATTAATTGCCTGGTGCCCGACTTAGTCATAGAACATTGGAGATAGCTACCCCTCACCGCTCATTTCCCCTTCAATCTATATTGTCTGTGTGTATAATCAAGTTGCCAATTTCAGCCAAGATGCCAGCGAGATGGATGAAACCATATACCATTTAATACATTCAAAGATTCAACGCATAAAAATGACGTTAAGAAAAATATAAAATTTATTAAAGCAAATAAATTTATTTATTTCAGTAAAATTGTAGTTACATTATTAATCCCATTGGATTTTATCATTGCGAATTTATTGAGAATAAAGTAAACAAATAAATAAATTAATAAAAATTATAATATTTCAATTTTCTGTATTTTTTTTTACATATATAAAATTGACAAATTATCAATTGACTATTGTGCGCCAAAAGAATTTTGTGTAATATATTTATGTATATCAATGTGTCATATCGTACTAGCAGGGTGAAATAAAAATAATATATTACATCTCATGATTTCTGACCATATATATAAATATAAATACATATACAAGTCCGATGCAATCACGATTAGTTGCGCTGGTTTCTTTTCACGATTGCGGGGAAAAATACTCGGCCAAAAATAGCTAAATATATGGGGTCGCTGTGTGCGCGAGAATGCGAAAAGGGATGGAGTAACTGAAGAAATAAAAAGGGAAAAGGAAAATAATAGAGAAAAAAATATATGAATACTTACATGTATAGTGCAGGACACAACGAATAAAAAAAGGGAAAGACGCGCGGACGCACGCATTATGACACACACATTCACATTTTGTATTCCACCCGCATAGACGTTATCTCCCCGCGTTTTTATTACATGCGGCAAGGGAATATGTTTTATTTATATTTCATATTTCGTGGACCCTGTCCACTCTTCAACCGTCTTTATACACATGTAGCATCAAGTTGAATCTTTTCGTTTTCATATACAAATAAATATGTATATATACGAAATAATATGCACATATATTCTTTTTCATTCGTATCACCCTTTGCTATATACATATACATAGCTATGTATTTATATAAATATACATGAGTATAGTAACATTGCGTTGCGATAAACAGAAACGAAAATTGTCGAGATTAAGATATCCCTTTGGACTTTTGGTCATTGCTAAAAGTATTTATATATACTTTCTATTTATTTATTGTTGTATATGTATTTATATGTGTGTTATATATGGGCCAAGAGCTCTCTTATTGATACAATGTCGATAAAGAAATGTATGAATGTGTTAGAGATAATCTTTGGGTAATTTAAGTATTAAATAAAAATAAATAGTGAATGTATAAAATAAAAATCTAATGTTTATTTTTATTTGTTTTGATTGAGGACAGGAAGAAAAAAATTGTCTGGGGATGGAATATAGAGATGTATGTGTGGGAAAAATATAAACGAATGTGAAGGAGAATAATAAGGAAAATTTAATAGTGCATTGTGAAATTTGGGGTGTTACACACAATTTAACGCCTTTGGTAATAATGCTTGGCTGCACTTGATAGAAATATATTAATGTTTATGTGTATGTATTTTTTTTTTTTTTATGGATATTGTGTTTACGTTTAGTTTATGGATCGTTAACTTAATTTGATATTATCAATGAATAAGTTTGTCAATATTGTCAATCGGTATCACAAATTTATTTGTATATAATTGAGAAATGTCATTTATGAATAATAAATTAGGTATTTTTTATATTTGAATATAATAATTTTGATGATTAAATATATTTATTTATCTAGTAGGAATAATTATTATTCATTTTGAAATGTCAATTAATTTTATTAACCAAAGGAATATAATTTTCATTTATTTCGTTTTACAATTATGGTTTGTAGTGTTTTTCGGAATTCAAACCCGGCTTAAAATCCCGCCAGATTGATTCGACGATTTGAAATTGATATTTCCACCACTCAGATGGCGCCACGTATCGACCGACACCATTTGAAATACAAGGACAATATAACCACAAATAACTCTACATTTACATTTATTAAATACAAAAACAAAAAATACATAGTAATTTGATATTTGTATGAATTAAATGAGTGATAATAATTTATTCAACGTATTTTCATTTCATATTCTCCATTGTAGAATAATTATAATACATAAATATTCAAAATAAAACTCGAAAGAGTTTCACATTTCTACTCTCAAATAATCTCAAACCCACACGCTTATAAGATATACATTCGTCCATCACGAGACACATGCTACATTCATATATATATATATATATACAGCATAATAAATAATCCCGCGCGAAAACGTCACATTAATTTATTGCTCTAAACAAACAATCAATATTATATTAAAAAGTTACAAATTAACTAGGAATTATTATAAAAATAATAAAATCAATAGTAATCTTTATTCCAATGAATTAATTCGCACTGCCATTTTCACATTTTCACAAAGTAAGGTTAGTACATTTCAAAATTATTTTTGAGGTTAAACATTGGCCATATGCCAATATGTCATACTGAATATTTATTAATTACAACAATTCAAATGTTGTATAATTATTATAATTATTAATAATTAATGTATTTTGATATTTTTAGATGTCGAGGAGAAAGAATAATGATAAATTCGTCAATGCTGACACATCAGAGAATTTATCGAGTCATCAGTGTTTTAATTCTGAGATGACAAATTTAACTGATGATGAAGATTTCGATGATGCTGATGCATTTCACAGTACTAAAGTCATTCCTGTACGTAGTAGAAATATTAATCGTGGAAATTTTTCTGCAATTAATACGAGTAATGATGAAAAAATGGATAATGAAAGAATATCTATATCTGCTGATAATGAAAAAATAATATGTATATCTGATGATGATGAAAAAATGGAAACTACTGATGATGACGATAGTTTTTCACCACCTACATTAGCTAAAAGTATAAATCAACAACAAATGATGAAAGAATCAAGTATTATGAGTGCCATTGTACCACAAAAATTATTTAAACTTACTTCAGGTGTTGCTGTGATGAATCCAAATATTAGTAAATTGAATACACTTGATTATATGTCTAGTAAAAAAATTTTAAATAATGTTGATAGTGTAATTAACAATGTTGGTCAATCTAATTCAATGAGTGGTAAAAGTGAAATTACTGTGACTGCTGGTACATCAAAATTGCCACCAAGACGTTATTTTCGTTGGGGTCTTGAGAATAAATCCAATGGACCAAAAGCAAGTGAGCAATATAATAAAAAATCGATTGAAAATTTTGTGATGAAAAAAAATATTAATTATAAAAATCCTGTTGATGATGATGATGATGATGATAATGGTGAAATTTCGGATAGTACCAGTTGTAATCAAAGTGAATTATCTGATAGAGAAGAGAAAATACCACGTCCAATAGTTACAACATCTCATAAATTAATGATTGCTGGGGTGAATGTTGAATTTCCATTGAAACCATATCCATCTCAAGTTGCTGTAATGAATGCCGTGAGTATAAAAAAAAAAAGAAATGAATTAAAATAAAATACAAAGCGAAATAGTAATAATATAATATTTAATTAATATTAAATTTAAATTATTTAATTAAATCGTAAACTTTAATGCTGTTTTTCAATTATGCTTGTATAGTTAATTAGAGGATGTACAAAAGAGGAGCATGCTTTGGTGGAAAGTCCAACAGGCAGTGGCAAAACATTGGTTTTATTGTGTGGTGCGTTGGCATGGCAAAAGCAGTATGCGGGTGAGTATATTTATATAAAACTATAACTTGTTTATAACAAGCAGTTATGATTCAACATGATAAACTAACAGGCAAATTTAAGAACAAGAAGACAAAGAGCACAAAAAAACTAAACACACATGACGACTAAATAAACTTAAGAATTTAATTATTATTTTCCAAACAATGACAGTTGAGAGACATTTCATCACGAGATGAATAAAAAAATTAAAATAATAAATAAAGTTCTTTCTTATTTCACATGCAATAATAATTAATTCTAGACATTGATAAATTATTTTATTATCACGAGTCGTAATGAATTATATATGCAAAAATTTTTTTATTCATAATTTAATTATCAGTTGAAAGCATTGATCGAAAAATACTTTTAAAAATAATCAATTTTACGCAATGAAAAGCGTGTAAATTTTTCTCTGTCTCTGTCACCTGTGTTTTAACCAAAATGCCTCATTAAATATTGTACGAGTGTGTATATATTGTATTCGTAAAGCACAGGGGCTCCTTCCATCGTATACTTCCGCGCGTTTCTCCTCTTATGTATATAAATATATTTATATACCTTTGCGTTTCCTTGGGCGATTGTCTCGTGACGTTTGGTCGTTAACATCGTCCTCGTCTCGTATATAGTCGTGTCTCGGAAAGTCGAGCCGCGGTTGCTCTTTTCGTCTTCCCCTCCTCATCCCGATTGAGCTTCTCATCTATACATTCACCCACACTATTTTCACCCTCTTTCTCGTTTCCTTATTCGTTCTATCCATCTCCATTTTTTATCTATACTTCACAACATTTTTCGATAATAAAACGCGTGAAATGCTGAATAATTTATTTTTTGTTTCACTATTTGATCCAAGAATTTTTCATACTTTGTCATTTTATTTCGCTTTTCCTCTTTTCTTCTGTTTACTCAACACGTCGAAAGAGCGAAAAAAAAATAAATAAAATATTCTCCCATGAATTGAAACATCTTGGTGCTGTTATCAACTTTTGCAAAGTTAACGAAAAGTTTCTGATCGTGTGCATATATATACGCACACTTTCTATACTCCGTTCTCATTTTATTTTACTATTTATTTTTTGTTGTTCCCTTTTTCACAGTAAAACTTGACATCTTTCTCAATGTCTGTTGCAGAAATGGTTGCACTTACTAAAACTTTCTGTATAGCTTCGACGATAAAACGTGAAATGGTTACGATGTGCGCCGTCACCCTTTTGCAATGGTGTTTTTTACTTTATATTTTTTTACGAGTTTAAACGCCTGTTCCGTTTGAGTTTCTGCGCTCTGGGTGAGACATTTAACCCATAATATATGTGTATATATATAATCATAAAACATATATCTGCTTACATCACAAAGGTATAATATAGTTGGCGTGATGATATTAGTCTGCAGTAATTAATTACAAATGAGCTATTGTACCTTGTTTTCGCACGAACATTAAAGTGGCACGTATATACACGTATGAGAAATCACTGTGGAAACTTAATGTGTCGACACGGCTCACGGAGCATTGCAATGCTAAAGTGATACGGCCGTTGACCACACCACCACCATTACTGCCACGATCATCATCACCATTACCTCCCCATTTTAAACAAAGCGTGGCAAGAAAGCGAACTGGCAATTAGCAATTCTTCGTTTGCGATATCACTGTAAATTATTCAACCGTTTATTTTCCACATAGCTAATGGCCCTATATCGCACTTCCTTCGTGTATTTATTATATATAAAATCTTCCTGTCCGTCGTACTTTTTACCAATTTCCATTCTTTGTTTATATTTACTCCACGCTACACAAAACAATTCGCTAAAGCGCTAAAACTAATTGGAATTTCATTTAATTATATAAAGGGAAAAAATATTGTAGGAAATGAGGAAAAAAAAAAGACTATCTCGGGTTATAATTTTTAATAAATATATTTTTAATCCCTTGACTAATTAGTTTTTACTGTGAATGTTTTGGGGAGAATATGAGTCTGTTCAGCAAATCGATAGTCTATTCAGGGTCATTGGGGATACCTTTTAGGGAAAAAAAAAATAACTGCCATGACAGTTCATTAAATGGCTTATCCGTCATGAGCTTTATCTGAATTCTTTATCTTTCGTAACGACCAATTGTCTTTATTTATGATCACATATATACATATATACACGTAACTATATAAATATATATAGCAAAAAACGAGCAGTATCTTTCAAGTTCAATATCGAACCATTTCTTTCGATGAAATTATATATATTTTTGATAGTAATGGCTCTTCCCCTAAAATTAGTTGAGAGGTAACGCATTAGATAATTCACGCGTGTCTTTATCTAAATGTTCATTTGAAAAAGTTTCATTATATAAATATACGAAATTAAATAAGTAAAAAAATTAAATCGTACGTATATATATTAAATTTCAAATAATAAAATCGAAAAAATACAAAGAGATAATCTGATAAATAATCACAGTTTAGTAAAACGTTTGCGTTATTGAAAGCAGTAATTTTCGTCTATAAAATGAGGTACATCATTTGGTTAGACAGTAAAATTCCAGTAATTTGTAAATTCTAGTTATTTGTCAAAGTCGTTTAATACAACTGAGTATAATGAGGCAGCTGCATAGGCATCGGGAGGGGGTGGTGATGTTGGTTGTAGTGGTTAGAGAGTTCTTTCTGCTCATGCACATATACACAAATAAATATATGTGATAAGAGGGAAAATAAGGGTGGGTTTCGTCCCGCATTTTTTAGGTAAAACGATCGCGTGCCATTTCGGGGGACTCGTCAAATTAAACGTTTCTCTAACGTTAACGTCGAATTTGCGTGATGTGGAATCCTATCTAGTATACTTTCTTTCGTACCTCGACTTTCTGCGCCATATTATTCTACCTCATTTTTTCACTTGCAATATTGTTCTGTCTCAACATCGGTTGATTGTTTGTTTAATATTATATCCTTTATTTTTTTTCCCATCGTTAAAAAATTGACAACTCTTTGCAATTTTCGTGGCTGCAGCTAAAGAATATATTAATATTCACAAGAAAGAAAATAATGAGAAACGAACGCACTTTGACTTATTATAATTCGCATATGTTATATGAATAAAAAACATTTTGGGATGACACGCAATCTTTTTTGGTGTGCATTCATGCAAGAATATAATCACACGTGCAGAATTAATATTGTATATATAATATTTATTTTTCTCATTGTAGAGTTTTATCAACGAGCATGGAGTAATAAAATTGTAGAATTAATTGTGCATTCGTGTTTTAAAAATGTCATCGTTTTCTTTCATTAAGTTATTGGACATGGGAGGACAATTTTATAATATTATACACACAAATTATCGTGCCACTGGGCTTCAAGCACATTGCCACGACTTCAATCTCAATGAAATTTATGTGTACAGAAGTATATATATCTTTTTAGTTTGAAAAGAAGAAAAATAAAATGAAAAGTAAATTAACATTCACAACATAATTGCTCACGTGTATTTATATATACATAAACGACAGTCGTGCAAGTTCTAATTTGAAAACCACCCTTTCTCTTGGCAATAACTTCACTTATTTCCGAGGGTATAATGATTCTACATATATTTATTTTTCTTCTGTTAACTATCATATTTCATTGACAATTAT
>JAQQBR010001832.1:8429977-8444263 GCA_030347285.1 Microctonus hyperodae | reverse complement strand
AGTTTGCAAGTTAATATTATAATTGAAGGATATAGATTTAGCTGAAGGTTATGGTAAATTATAAATATATTGAGATTTGTTTATTAAAGAAAAATAAATAAAAAGTATTAATTTATTCAACGAATGCAGATGCAAAATTTTGTAATTTAAAAAATAAATTTTGAACTGACAGAATTTAAACTCATATATTCACATACATCATTGATATCCCTGGTAAAATAAAGTGTCCAGAATTTCTGGCTAGAAACATATTAATAATTCCTACCAGTTTCTGAACAGTTGGTACTGTGCAATTAAAAATTTTCAATTACTTTAAACATGCTTAATAAATATTGATTAGATGTGTCTTTAATTACAATAAATATTATGAAACTCCATTCCAGATAGTATAATAATTTATAATAAAATAATGAATCAATAAAATCGACAAAATATATAAAGCTTAAAATAATAATAACACCCTGATTTAATTTCCAAATATAAAATACGAATATATATTTAATTCTATAAACAAATTCTAGCATTATCAAACTAGCCGGAATATGGCCGACAAAGTGTTATATACATTTACATCGAAATCCTAGCCAATTGGCAGAAAATCTGTAACATTTCCTCTCATATATTCTAGTCAATTTTACACTAACACTGTAAATTAAGTCTTCCATTCAAATAAAATCGATTGGAAATAAATTTGAAAAAAAAAAAAGACAAAACCAAAACCACATCGGTCCTAAACTAGACTTTTGCACTTGGCTATTAATACATGCTCTCGAAACTAGACATAAATCTGCTTGATGTAGGGCAAAACAAGTCGAATTGTTAAAAACATCAAAAAAAAGGGTTGAAATAAATATATATTACATAATATATATCTGTGATATGCCTGATGCCTCGTCTCCTTTATTATTGGCACCCCCTTTCACCCCATCGTTCTCGTTCATCGACGCGCATTCACGTAAACTCTCTTTCTCCTCCCTTGGAGCCAAGTACTTAGACTAATCTTGCAATCAATCTTGGGTTGGCTCGGTCAGAAGCCACAGCTGCCTGGTATGGTACGATTACGTCACGCCAAAGAGATCAGAACCGCGTGCAGCATCATCCTATTCGTATATACATATAGTACTATGTATAATATATGTATATATGTATACTAATATTAAATCCATGTATGTGTATATAGGAAACATTGGCTGGCTGAGTGATTTGCTCTCTCTTCGTAAGTTCCCACCATCATCAGCCCTTCCTGGTTCTTCTTCATCTTCTTCTTCTTCTATGTATAACATCGAGCGAAATACATATACATACGAGTATGTATAACCCTTTCACTTTGAACACAGCTGCACATATCTATCGACAATCGTATGTAGAGTCTTATTGAAACTGCACCTAATATTCAACCATACTGTTCAACTGTTTACTCCTGGATTCTATTGTCTAGAATAATTGTTCGATATCATGTTTTTTTTTTATATTTATTTTATCATGTCTTTTGCATTGTTCTTTTTTTTCTTTATTATCTTGGGCAATTCGTTGGTTTAGTGTGCAGTAAGAAAAATTTATTGTCATAGTGTGTTTGAAGATATTTTAATTTTACTATAATTAAAATTCGGATTTATTGAATTGTCTAAAAATTTTATTACATTGATCGCGTTGGAAAAATATTTTTGAACAGCAGAATATTAAATAATTATTGTGTATTATGTGAATTTGAGAATGAAAATTTGTAGCCACTGCGAATAAATAATATTTATTTCAAGCGAATGGTAATAATTATTCAAAATGAATTTAATAAATTCAGTTGCTTCAAATAATTTTTTTTTTCATTAGTACAGTGTATAATTATTTGAATAATATATTTTTTATTGTGTATGCATTATAATACAGCGTGTAAAAATGTATTATTTTGATTGAGCTGAAAGTAATGAAATAGCAAACGCCATTGGTAAAGTAAAGTTAAAAACTTTAGTGTAAGAATATGCCCCCAAGAACTTTAGAATAATTTTAAATTTCATCTTACCAATCATCGCGAAGAAAATTTCTGCACCAGACGTCTTTCTCGATAACGTTGCCAACTTTTAAAAGTCTATACATACACATTTTATTATTATTATAAGAGAACTCAAACTTTCAATATGATTTTTCTAATTAAAACCATCACCATCAAATTCGCGAGCTTACCATCCAACTGAATTTACTTCAATCACGAAAGAATAAAAAAGAAATATCGTGAGAAATAAAAAAAAATTTTCCTGATGCACTGTGCAAATTAATGAACCGATCGTTAACTTAAAGTTATGCAAATCAATGTTATTTGAATGAAAAATATATTCTTTCATCAAGCTATACATAGATTTACACCAGCTATATATTTGTAGTATTAAAAAATTTTAATGATATACACTCAAACGCTAAAATAAAAAAAACAAATAAACTAAAAGTAGACCAAGACAATTTATAACTTATTTGTAGTTGTAAATTCCGCTTTTACGATTTGTTTAGATAGAGGGCGAAGGGTTGGTCACCCTTGAGCGATCGTTATAATACAAATAATACTCGTTGTACGTACATTACATACGCTCGTGTCTCACGGGGTCAAGATCCGTCATTAGCTGAACTCTTCACCTTATAATCCGTCGACACATGACCCAACTGACCGGAACTGCTAACAACCAGTCGCCATATATGAATTTTATTCATCTCTCCACTCGCCTATATCTTAAAAAATGTCTATATACATGTATATATACATGTTTTTTACAAACATCTATATGAAATATGACAGCGTATAGTTTGAATTGAAGCGTGCCCTATTGAATTATCAAGTTTGGCTCACGTTTACTTGATTTAAATCATATATATGATTTACCTACAGTCATCGTCCAGTTTTTCATATTGTATATACATATATACTCACCGGTTTCCCTCTATATATGGCTATAATCCACGTGATGATGGTCAACGCGTTCATGACCTGGAACTCGATGACACGTACAAACGACCGTTGAATTTGATTCTTCATCACGATCCCGGAAACTCGCGTAACGACTTCATCATCCAGGTATATCACCTAACCTAAATAAAAAGAAAATAACAAATAGAGAAGGAAAAAATAATCCAGTTGTCACTGATAGCTAAGTTACGTTAAATTTCAAATGACGAGTCTTTTGCTAAGAGAGGCAGGTATAAAAGAAGCGCGTGCTAACGATCGTCCAACCAGTTCGTGCCTGAGCCAATGAATCCAATGAGTTTTTCCTGTTACTATATCGTAGTTTTATACGTATATATACATACTACACAATGGACTTTCGGGTTTCACTTGAAGATTTTCTGATGTCGCTAGCAAGTTTGTCTTTCGAGTATATATTCCTGTGATCGCACGAACAGGTCCACCAACTCCAATGACCCGACGATCCCACGGGGTGACCCCAAGGACAAAAAGCGACCACTCATTTCATTTCGTTTATTTGTCGGTGTATACAAATGTGTAGAAATATATTTGTAAGTAGATATATCTGATTGTGTATACAAAATTGTTACCTTAGGACGATTGCTATCTAGATTGGTAATCATGGCCGATTTGTCCGTGCGATTATTAGTATTTCCTGGGTCATAACTAAATGTACATCAACTACTTAGTAATCCTATATACTAGTGCATCAAGTACTAGTCAGGTAATATGTAAAAATTAATTTATTCCTTTGCATGGAAGATTGAGTTGTAGATTATACTTATAATTCTGATTATTACAGGAAGAATTAGAACCGTTGGTTTTATTTTATAGTTTAGCATAGAAACATCGGTTCGTTTATGTATACATGTATGTGTATATAGGGATAAATATACTTGCGTATAAGGTTGAAAGTTTTAAGGTCTTTTGCTTTCTCTCCCACGAGGCGCATCGCCAAGTTTCGAACATGGCCAGTTTGGTGATGTAGAAATGCTTCCTTTTTTTTTTTCTTTTCTATTTTTTTTTCTTTTTGAGGATCTCACCTGTCTATTGGGATTTTGACAATTGTAGAAAATTTTCCCAGCGGTATATGTTACCATTCTGCAGTTCACACTTTATTTGCATAGGACTATAGGATTTATCTGTCAAATCTATGAGAATTCAATCCAATAAAATACGGGTAAATTATTTTACCCACAAAATGTTCAAATCAATGAATTTTTCTATAAAAATAAGGGATACATATGTATATATTTATATATATATTTTTTTTATTATTAGAATGGTTGAATGTATAGTTAGATCTGTTTCTGAATGATACAGTTGGGGTATATTATTGAAGGATATTTTAATAGGGTGGCGCCATGGAGAGCGCGCGCGCTTATATACAAGCTGGACCTGTTTTCTTCGGTCAGAGGTCCAGATGAGAGAAAACCGGACATTGCTGAGCCACCCATGGGTCAGTGCGTGAGTCAATGGGCGTGAATGCGCTCGCGGCCAACCGAGTGACGAGTCAATTTCAAGGGGCACACATTGTAACAATCAACATCTCGGTTTTATTATTATAATAATACACATCCAACTTGTACATCTATTAGTCAATTGAAAGATATATTTTATTATTATGCCATCAGCTAGCACAAATTTTCATTCATTCTTTTTTTCCATTCATCAAATTCTCACTAAGAATATTTATTTATTATACACAGCATATTAAATATTTTATTTCACGAACATCATCGTCATTTAATTTTATCTTCCCTGTGTAGATAAATTATCAAACATGATAGGAAAAATTAGAGAGATAATTAAAATTATTTAATTTATATTCAAATTCACGCAAATGATTTATAATTATTTAATTTACAGATTTTTATTTTACAGTTGTTAGATTTTCCGTGTTTAGGATAATAATATCCTGTCGTTTATACATCGCTTCGATGATTCACGTGTCATATATTCTCCTGCGGGCCAACAAAATTATATCCAATAGCAAAACCCGGAAGAAATATACCCCTAACCGTTTCCCATTATAACCGGCACCGATCGCGAATATCCATGTACATATACAAGAACTAAACTTATATGTTTGGCCGGGGGGTCTTCTCCTTTTCTCTATAGCACCTTGTGGATATATTTTATACGTACATATATACATAAAATACGTATATATACCTATATAGCAGTGAAAATATATATGGATGAGTGAGAAAGAGTGGCAGACGGGCGATATTATTGAACGAATGTGGCGAAGGTGAAAGAAAAAGAGATAGAATGGCATGTGTATATATGAGGAAAGGATGCGAAGGGGTGACTCTTCCGGGGGATGCTGTGAGAATGTTCTCACGGTGAGAAGATCACCTGTATCCACTGAACACGTATATACACACCCTTTCTCCCCACTCGCTTTTTATTTTTTTCATCTTCCTGTCGCCAGATAAATTCAGATCGTTCAAACTTTTAAATCCTCCCATGTTAAATATGTAATTATTTATCATAAATGTTTTTATATATTTAAATCTTCAATTATTATTTTTTATAATAAGTATAAGTATTATTTTAACGGTTGATAATATTATTATTTATTAAATTTAATAAATTAAATATTATCAACACAAAACTATTGAATGAAATTTCATATTTATTTTAACATTTTTTTTTCTTTTTTTTTTTGATAAATATATATCTATGGGAAGATGTTTTTGAGATATCTGTCGAGTATTTACTTTCACTGTATATAAAATATTATAAAGCTAGTGTTTCATTTATATGTGCATGTATTTGTGTGTATATATCTACCAACTCCTCGCAAAAATGCTTGTGACATACATTTTGCGTGATCTCACTTCTTCCCCTCGATATATATACATCCAACGCTGTTAATTTTAATTTCCTAGCAAAATCCCTCCTTTGTAAAATGAAGCAAAAGAGGAAGACAGTTAGATTATATAGAAAGAGTAAGAGGCGACACTATCGGGCTCCCATTTTCCACGCACATCATCCCTTTTACATTTTAATTTCTCCCCTTTTGCGAGGGCTTTTTCAAAGGTCCGCTCAATATATATACAGCTCACATACGGTCTAGGTGGCATCCCTTTAACATTATAATTCTCAGTCTCTCTTTCTTTATCTTCTTCACTTTTTTCTTTCTCTATTACTCTGCATCTCTGTGCTATTTTTCCTCTTTGGTCGCCTCGTTGTCTTCCCCTTTTTTTTTTTTCTTTCTATATTTTTTTTTTACCGCGTAACGTACCGATTTATAGCTGAACGATGCAACATTTCTAAGGAAATGTTATGACCTGGAATCAATGCAAAACCGTTGCCATCACACTCAATTTTTCTTTTTTTTTAATCTGTTATATACTCCATTTTTCTCTCTTATTTATTCTCTTCATCGTCGCGAAACTCGTCCAAGTGCGAGGCTTACAGGATTACTCATTTCACATACGTTATATATATGCATTATCGAGTGTATATATATACAACTATAAGCAGGTACCTGGGCTCGTCATCATCGCCATCGTCACATAAATCGTACGCCTCTTCATTCACTTGTATTATTATATATTATATACAATTTTTTTTTTTTACTCTACATCAATTTTTAATGCTTCGTGATACATATCCTTTTTTTGAATACATTATAAAACTCTACTCATATGAGTATACATAAGCGTGTACAATAAAATCCCATATACATACGTAGTGATTGATTCCCACCTGAAAATATATTCGCGGGGACTTTGCATCTCATCGATGAAAAGATCGTTAACGGAAATATATATCGTTATAAACTCATCTCATATACATAAAAGCATGCACATATATACCTGCAGATATTTTATTATAAACCCCTATCAAAAATCATGATGAAAATATCTTGACAACGGTTACTCTATTTTATTTTTTCTTTTTTATTTCTGAGATATATTTATTCGTTATACTTTTTGCGTTGTACCGCAATGTCAATGAAAACTAAAAAAAAAAAAAAAATATCGTTACATTTATAATAATTCCAACAGTTGAAATGAATTTATACAATAGTGATATCCGAAAATTTTATTCACTAGTGACACATAACAAATTTAATAATTGCACTGCAGTGTGTTTATTAATAGCACAGTCGAGTGGCCACATTCAATCAAATACATACACACTTGAATTGATGGTGAATTTTATATAAATATAAATATAGTCAACTCCACTGATTAATGATTCGTACGATGGATGACACCCAACGTAGTGGTCAAAATGACTGTGTCCGTTATTATATAACGCAGTAGTAGACAGCTAGAATAGTCGACAACGGTTGATGAGGGAAAGAGAGCTGGTTTATACATACCAAAAACCTTCTCTTGTCGTTGACTTATGGCATATGCGGTAAGCCGTACATTCGTTATCATGTATATATATATTCACCCAGACTTTTGACATGCCCAAACATGTATATAAAGTATATATAATATATATTTGTATCTATGCACATGTTGCTCATCTATATTCACTCTTAAAAGTGTCCTTAAGCCTCAATTCACGAGTGGAATCGATGCTGACACTGACCATAAGTCTACAACATCACTCCAAAAATATATATATATACATAATATACATCTATACATGTCTATATTGTCTACAAGTATCGTTAAACAATTTTAGAGTGAATAAAATTAATGATTGTCGACGGTTTATATAATAACAAAGACATATTCATGTTTGAATATTTGTAAAGACAATGATAAGGAATTTCTAATAGGTTTGACAGTTAAAATTGATGATTGTATGTATATACAATAGAGAGATGTGTCATTGGTACATCAAAGCTCAATATTTCGTTTATGAATGAATGTTATACTGCGTGCGACAACGGTAATGCGTGTGTATCTGAGAGGAGGACCTTCTCGATGAGAAATACGGGGGAATCGCGCGGCCTATGAACTGACCATGGTCAATGGATATATGTGAAGATGTAAGACAGGGCAAGAGAAGAAGGAAAGGGAGAAAAGTAAAGGATATGTGTGTGTATGTATAAGAAAGAGTATTGAGTGCGTGTGACCGCGGCGAATCCTCGGATTAATACGAGAGCGCGTCTCGTGCGCGTGAAGCTGAATGACCGTCGGTCATTGACGAGTGAATAGAAGTGGGGAACCGGTCGCTTTCAGTTTATATACATGTATACATACTATATATTTATACTTAAGTTAAATATATATGTGTATGTATATATAGAGATGTGGATGCCATGGCACGCGCGTGCTCATTCGTGATGCTGAAGACGCGTGAAACAGATTGCGAATACTGATCGCTTTAAGACTTGGTTATATAGAGATATATATATATATATAAAATATATATATATGGTGT
The DNA here is from genome assembly GCA_030347285.1 of Microctonus hyperodae. NCBI lineage: Eukaryota > Metazoa > Arthropoda > Insecta > Hymenoptera > Braconidae > Microctonus > Microctonus hyperodae. The sequence continues at coordinate 8,435,955 of JAQQBR010001832.1, read as the reverse complement.
TTATTCATATCTCTCTCTTTTTTGTTTATATTCATTTATTTATTTTCTTTTTGTCTTGTTGAATAAAATTTGTTTAATGTTTTTTAGCTTTATGTACGACAGGCGTGAAAACGATTTGCACAGAGTCTCGCTCGCCCACCTGTGTAAAGGAATGTAATATATGTTGTGTATATATGAGAATAGGAAGTGTGTATATATATGTTTGTGTATATGAATGTACGTGTATGAACAGGGGAGCGTGAAGCTGTGAAGAATGGAGAGGAAAAAAAAACGAATTAAAAAAAAAGAAGGAGGAAAAAAATGATCTTGTTTATTCTGAATTGAAGAATACTGACCGGTGTGTGGCACGTGCTGGACACGGGTCCAGTTACCCAATGCTGCATGTGATATATGTATAATATAAATATATAGCTGTACTATATTTATATTTATTTTATATCTTTGGGGTGAAATATGGTGAATTGAGGCGCGCGAAATATTAAAATATCGACACCTGTATTAAAAATATCGCGAGCGTGAGTATTTATTTAGATAACACATTTAATGGATATAAAAATTCTACAAATGTCGATATGAATATATATATTTATACACATAATTTTGTAAATATATATAGATAAAAAAAAGCGGAAGGAATTAATTTTATACACAAAATTTAATTCATCTATTTGAAAGTTTTGCTGGTAATTAATTTAAGTGAGAAAAGATTAAAAGAGAAAAAAAAATATATTTATTGAATATAATAATAAACATATAAATATTTAATTAAATATAATTATTATTCATCAAGCTGATAATGAATATAAATATATATTTATTATATATTATAATTAAATTAATTACCTATCAATATTGGCATAATGAATTAATATAATGATTGCTAAAACGACACCTATCATTTGTTTATCAAAACGAGTTGTCTTTAATCATTATAATACAGTGAATGGGCGGAACGAACTTGGCAAAGTGTATTCATATTATATGTATATATGTTTAAAGATAAGAAGCGTGAAATGTCCGTTGACCGCGAGCGGTCCGTTCGAATTTATATAAGGATTTGCATATCCGTTACGAGTATCACCATCAACGCGCGGCCACTTTGCTTTTCATATTCAGCTCTCTCCCTATATATTATAAACGCTGACTGCTACTTATTCTTCTCTCCACTCCTTCGATTATAACCATTCTCCATCTTCTGTGTATGTAGATATGTATAAATATATAAAATATATACCTCTCGTATTTTTTTCCTCTCGGTCACCAGCCTTTTCCAAGTGAATTCGCTACATTTTACAAAAGGTCGTAACGTACATTTGTGATATAACCTTGGTGCGTACAGGATCGCACGTGCCGTGTGTCCGAATATATTTTTTATTTTGCTTTTTTTTTATTTTCGCTTCTCCCTTGCGCGCTTTAGACATCAAGGGAAAGAGAATTAAAGGGCAGAGAATAAGAAAGAGGATGGTGAAACGAGGGTATATGTATATATTCGGCCACCGGTCGTGTTTCGTAATCAATGGCGCGCGTAACGAACCAGGGGTATTACCTGCAAACGATGAGAGAAAAAGAGGGAGGAAAAAAAAATAAATGACCGGGGCTTCTGTTGTTGTGTGTATATATACAGCGATGATGAGAGGAGAGACTAGAGAGTGTATGAAGGAAGAAAGATCGGTGGTGAGGAAGAGGAGAAAGGAAGAAAAAATAGGAGGGAAAGAATATATAAGGTTAAGAGTGCTCTGTGGCGATCTGGTTGCTATACGAAATCGGATAGGTGCTGGGCAACGCCCATGCGTGACCCTTGCTCTCTTTTTCTCTTCTCCTGCTTTCTTTTTGGCTACCTAGATTGTGCGTGTGTGTGTGTGTATAGGCTTGCACGCACATTTTTATCGCTCGCCGGACTATTGGTGAGATAAAGAAGGGGTAGCCGGTAACTTAATTCGATCCTGGACAACGTTGAGGAAAGACGACGAACAACTTTTTGGGATTCTTTGACGTTGTGATGTTGAAATGTGATTTTGTATTTTTATTTTTATTTATTCTCTTTGAAAGTAGATAATTTTCTTTAGTATTTTTGTCGTTGAGTTTTTTAATCATTGGAATTTAATTACTGCGGTCGTATTTATTTCATTGAAATAATTAATTGAATCGGTGATGAGTTGTTTGGGAATTTATTCTATTTATTTTTTTTTTGATCATTAGTAGAATATTTTTTTTATTTATTTTAGTTTTGTATTATACTTGTATATTTCATGCTGTTTATTGAACATATTAATTGGTAATGGATGCAAGTTGAATGTTGTACGTGTAGTTATAAAGGATTGATTGAAGTTATAATTGAGAGTAAATCATCCTGACTAGCTTGAGAATATTTTCAAAGTGACTTTAGTTAACTTTTAGTTAGATATATGCAGCAGTGAGATAAACAATATATTCACGATTGTGTGGTTTTTGCCATGTAACCGATCAACTATTGAATTATAAGTTCAACTAATAAATCATACGTTGGAGAGACGGCGAATATGATCCATATCGTAGTTACATAATTCTGCACCGAATTTCGTATCATGAATATTAATTAATTAAATATACATCATTTCTCTTAAATTAATTTTTATAATCATCAATTAAACTGAAATCAAATATTTCATTCATTAATATTTTCCATCTCTAATTTATTTTAACAATACAAAATAAATTCAAACAGATAAAATATTCACAAGTTATCATTTTTAATCAATAATATAATCACTCTCGTTACTTAAAACCTTTTGCGATCTGTTTTATAAATTTCCGATGCCGGATTAAATTTAATTATTAAATATTCATCCCGCAAAATGACTAAAAAAAAAACGACATTACTTTCCGATTGATCTATTAAATATAAATTTTTTAATTATAATTAATCGTGAAAATATTTCTTCGATTAAATCCCAAAAAATTTCATATTAATATACACAAGTTAAAAATGTCACAGTTTACAATTAAGTTCATAAATTTAACATACATGTGACCTCTCTTGTATACCCTCTTGTGTTTCTGCGTGTGTCTCATGACCCACCATATGCACTGCTCGATTAATCAGGATTATCCAAAAGATTTGAAAGCATACATCCATAAAAAAAAAGAGGTGAGAATACTTATAGAGATATAGAAAAAAATACGGTGTCTCTTCCCCTTTCGACCACACATCAGTGTCCATTGGTCGCGCGCGCGTTGACCATCAGTCATATAAATCCGTCGGCCGGTCGTCACCTATATCGCAAGTGGTGTATACAATATATACACATATATAAGCCCGCGCGATTATTATACTGTCATTAATTTTGACGAGCGTGTAATCGTGGCGACCGGTCGGGGTCAGCGGACCGAAACAGCAACGAACGTGAGGTCAATCATCGAAGTGAATTTTGTTGAGACGAATACAAAACTATTGCGGCGTTTTAATCGGATATTCTAAAAAAAAAAAAAATTTGCAATTGATTTTCTTTTTATTCTTTATCATCATCATTATCATAATCATATTTCTTTCTCGCTATTGTTCTTTGTCTGTTGAAATCGCGCATGGCGACTCGCGTCTCATCATTATCATCAACGAGTCCATCACGATCGGACAATTTTCTTTACGTCACGAAATCATCCGAGTGATTGTTGATTGATTGAGAGTAATTTTGGGCTATTAACATTGGTACCTATACTATAATCAAGATCATCTCGATATTATTTGTAACAACGTGCTTGTTTATACTTATATATACATGTATCTATTTATATTTATAAGTATACATGTATATATTTGTGTGTGTATATGTATATAAAATTCAATTCCCCTTTGATAAATAATGATTGGTAAAATTAACCCGCTGTGAATCATAAATATTTATATTCTCATTTATTATTATTTTTTTTTTTCGTCTTTGTTTATTTTATTAATAGTTATTAATTAATTAACTAAAATATATTGCGTATTTCTATTGTAATTGTGTAATAAAATAATTTTTTTTAATGTTCAGTTGTGTCGTGATTCACCTTTGAAAATGTTCTCAGGCTCTCCAGGTTCACCCTTAATAAAGATATAAGTAGGGGATGCTGTGTTTGATGTCCTTTCTCGCGAGATGCAGGTCATCTCGCTTTTGATAGATGCACGTTTTGTTTTCTTTTATAGTTGACTATCTCTCACTCGTTCTCTCAATGTTACAATGATGAGAACCAAGAGAACGGACTCATTGTCCTAACACACAGGACATTACGGACCTGCCTATAAACCAGGTGTGGTGACGTGGCCCATAATCGTCCCATAGGGCCATTAAGACCGTGGATTAATTGTAATGCAAAAGTTCTTGATGGCCAACGACGAAATTTCGACGGCGACCAACGGCCAATTGCATTATTGTACATGTATTATATCCAGTGTGTGCGTCCCCTGTGACGCATCTTAATACTTCAAAGTATGTGTGTTTGCTTTCACGATGGCCAGAATATTTTTTTTTTCTATATACTGTTCTCTCGTAGCTGAGACCGCAACTCTAAACAAAGGATCAACGCTTAGATCTCTCGGCCTTTACTTATATTCTCCCGCCAACGTTTCTTCCCAGAGGAGTGTTGCAAAAAATAAAAAAAAAAATATAATTCCACTAGTATAAATTCAACCCTCGCTGAAATGACTACTGGAATTTATTTTAAAACCAACAATAAAGCAACTGGCTAAAATAAATTTCCAAAAAAAAAAAAAAATATCAAAAATGCGCGTGAAGGTCAAAGAAGTAAAATTCTCTGAGGTTGCCGAGGAAGGAAGGAAGCCCAGGGTTTCCCGGAGTGCTTTGAATATTTATCGCGTGAGAGTCCCGGGTGGACTTTGCGATTACGTATATAGAGGCCACTCTCAACTTCTCTTTCTCTCGTTCCATCTTTATTCCTCCCCGTTTATTCAAGCCGTTATCGCTGCGTGTGGACACCCAAAGAGTATCAACATAGAGGAGAAAGCGAGATAAAGATAAAAGCACGCGGTGAGAGAATAAGAGAAGCGTCGGTGGTGGATTCTCCTAATACGGGCGCATCGCTTTAAACCAACGAGGCGGACAAGAGTGGATGGCTAGAGGGTGGTGGTTCGCCACCGCGTGTGCAGGCAAATGGAGAAGAGGGCGCGGAAAAGAGGGGGAACGTTTGTGTGTAGGTTTGGGCTGGGTTTTCGGGGGGAGGCTTGGTGATTCTAAGAGGTCCGGCGTTACATAAACACACACGTATATAGTAAAACATACACATGTATATAGGAAAGTGAGCGCTACAGTACATGCCATGAGGGCGAGATGAAACGTAGAGGAAAGGACCCAGGCCATGAGTGAGGGAGAAAGACGGGGGTAGCTCTCTGGTCCAGGGGGTGCGAGTATTGATCTCAACGTCCCAAACTCCTTCTTCTTTGCCACTACTATACCTCTTCCTCCTTTATCTCCCTCTTGTCCTCTTCCCCATGGTTTTCCGACCACCAACCGGGGAAGGGTGGCCCGGGTGGGTAAGATGTCAGCGTGCGTACATACAAAGTAGCCTCTCTCTTCTCTCGTTCTCTTGTTGCCTTTTCCCCTAAACTCGCAGGGTGTCTACACTGTACATCCTCAGCCAAATACATAAATTTCTCATGTACGCCAACACGTCGCGCGTACACATCAAGTGTGTGTATGTATATATATGGTATAGGGTAGAGCAATGTATAATTCCTCCCTCTTTATTCTGACTGCTGTCACACGCGTTTTATCCAAAGCTCGCTCTTGTCTACGTCCGATTATATATAAGATGCACCTGATGCTTGTATAGTGTAAGAAATATATATTTATTTTATTGTGTAATGATAATTAATGGATTCATATATGTATATACGTGCAGTTTATATTGTAAGTGTAGAAATAAGGATGAAATTAATATTTATAGTCATGGGAGTTTTGTAAGAATTTACACTGAAAAAAAAATTTGGTTAATTCAAATAATCC
>JAQQBR010001832.1:8381503-8393527 GCA_030347285.1 Microctonus hyperodae | reverse complement strand
ATAAAAAATCATCATGCATACTGCTGTAAATATATACTATAATAATATTCATTCATCAGCCACAGCGCAGAATTATTCATTAAATATGTTTACACACAATTCACGCGGACTTTATTTGTACAAATTTATCGTCGGTATATTTTAGCAACTACATCATTCCCATTTTGTGTACATTATCATGCACACATATAAGTACACATATATGTGTACATGCAGAACCAGTGTAGACTGCAGTTCGGTCACGCATAGAAAAGGAAAAGAGCAAATCGTCCAGGAACTCGTTAAGCAGTTTGCGGTCCTCGTGTACCTTTTTTGCCGGCCCGTTAATGTAAACATATTCCGCGAAGAGATTCCTCCTCCTTCACCTCATTCTCTCTTACTATACATGTATATATATGTATATATATATATATACAACGCTTGTTCACTCTACTATTCTTAGTTTATTCCTCGTCTCTCAAAATCTTTTTCTCTATTTTGCGCTTGCTCTCACTCGGTTTTTATTTCTTCAAGTCTCCTACTGCACTCTCCCTCTCTCTCCCCCTTTTGCTCTCAACTCATTCTCTATTCGCCACGATGCCGACCTTTCAGCCGCAAATATAACATCTAATCAAAGTTGAAAGATATTTGTTTTTTTTTATTTTATATATATTTATTTCCAGATGAGAATGCACAAAATATTCTGCTGCTGCTGCTGCCAGTAGATGAGTTTTGAATTCAATTTATATTATGAAATAATTTTTATTTTATATCAATTTTTTTTTGTTCTATAAAACACAATTATAATATTTATGAATTAATATTATTTTTTTTTATATATACAATATACATATATGATATAAAAAATTTTAATCTGTCGAAAAGGAAAAAAAAAAGATAAATATTGTGTAACTATACAATAAAATATGTAGAGCTAAAAATCGTAGACATTAAATAGATATTAATATTTATTAATATTTGTAATTGGATGATAAATATTATTATTGAATTTATTTATATACTTTTAATTGATAATCACAAACCAGTTGTGTAACGATTGATTTAATTGATATTCATGTATACGGTTGCACGCTAATTATCACAGTGACAAGACATTAAAGCACCTTGGCGTCGCGGTTTGCGCCGCGGTGGGTCCCTCATATACATAAATATATATATTCACGCATCGTTTTATATATGTGCATATATGTATGTGAGAATTGACGTGCAAGGCCGCGAATGGGGAGGGAATACCAGCCCTCTTGTGGCAATAAGTAGCTGACAGGAATATGAACGAAAACTAATCTATTCCACACTTTACTGTGACGAGCCAACAAGCGAATTTTTAAACAAAAAAAAAATAATAAACAACTACTTACATGTCAGTTAATTTATTTAGCAAACGCTTTAATTCGTTCATGGATTAAAATAATTTGACATTCACAGTTTAATGTCATATTAATAAATATAAAATAAAAATTTTTCCAACAAGTATTAATTAATTTAAAAAAGAAAAAAAATTTTATCTATAATAAAATTAATTTATATTTATTTATTTAATCAATTATTCAAATAGAAATAAATACTTTAGTGTATATTAATTATAATAAATATTTAACAGCAAAGTTTGAAATATAAATTTAATTGAAACAAAATAACTTTTTCTTTCAGTGTGGATATTAAAAAAAAAAATTATAAAATAGATATTAAATATTAATTATTATAATAAAGTGAATTGATTAATTGTTAAATTTTTTGTATATATACGTGATATATAATGTGTGTGATATTAATTTTATTTTCCATAATTAAAAGATCTGTACACTGGCGAGTGATAATAAAATTAACGAGGAGATAAATTCGGTTAATAATAAATAAATGAGATACGAACAATCTACAACTGTGGCTGGCTTCAGGAGAAGACATCACCTAGTGGAGGAGGTGCCAGGTCTTTCTATACGACGCCTTACACTTGAAGATCCGAGAATCGTTCGCGAACGAGATCGCAATGGCTCAAGGTCACCATCACCAGTACGTCATATCTGTCATCCGCGAAGTGGTCAAGCTCGCCCTGGGCGAGGATCATCGAGGTAACCTTACGCCGACACCAAAAGATCAAATTAGTAAAGAAAGAAAGAAAGAAAAAATACACATATACACACATACATATATATTTATACATATAAATAAATTAAAAAAAATAAAGAAAGACAAAATAGCAAAAGATTAACTATAAAAATTCTACTAATATACAATTATTCAAGTAACGCCCACGAATGTGGGATTGCGAATCGTAAATTATGATAGGCAATCTGTAGTATATTATGTATAAATATATACACGTGTATATACAACGTAGCGGCACAAAAATAAATTTATTTCTTACGACATATAAATATACCATGAAATCAAATTTAATATCTATTTAAATATAAAAATATTAAAAAGTAATATTTTATCGAAATATTTCTTTGAAATATTAATTTCACGACATCTATTTACATGATACAATACATAATTATATTACATGTATTATTTTATATATTATTTCGAATCATTTAAAAAGGTGTGTATAAATTAATTTTAATATTTATACAATATATTTCGCATGAATGTATTTATTTATATTATCAATAAAATTAATTCTTCCGTGGATATATTGTAGTCGCACGCGCGTACCTGCAAAACCCCACAATTAAACGTTGTAAAACTTAACGGTCAGACAGGACAAATGGTTAAGGCACGACTTAATAAAGCCTCGATCGTCGATTTACACCACTTGGTTTGCACTATACACGCGGGCCAAATGTTATCGCGGCATTTATTAAACTGCTGCATTAAAATACGATCTTATATACAATATTGTGCTCCCCATCATCTATTATCTCGGATGTTCGATCTTTTTAGCACGCACGAATCAGGATCAGGCACTGTTGCATCAAGTATCTACGTGCCTATACATATGCGCCATTGTTATTAGTAAAATTTATAAGCACTAAAAAATACACTTTTATTTTTCGTGATTTTATTTTATGTTTCAATATTTTTTTTATTTTTTTTTTTAGATATATGTGCACTCATCAAACTTTGGCGTTGTATTTTAGAGAAGATATCCTGTAGTGTAAAATGTGGAAGGATGTATTATACAAAATTTTATTACGATTTTAAAGCACGCAAAAGATTGTTCTATTTTTTAGAGAAATATATTTAGAAAATTTAATTTTTTTATTTCATGTCAGTTTGTTTTTAATATATGCTCACTAATTGGCTGATAATAAAATATTTTATATTCTTATTCAATTTTCAGTTGGCGAAATTTAAGTATTTTTAAATCTCATGCGCATATATAAATATTTTTGTATGTTTATATATGTTTAAATAGAATGAATGAAATATATTGTTGGATATTTGAATTTATGCTGTTTTTCTTGAACAGTTTTGTTGTTTAACTGGTGTGTGGATCATTTCGAAGAATGTCGTTAACTTAATTTTATCCAACACATTTGATGCAGCGGGGAAATAACAAAAAATAAAAAAAATATATATATGAGGAATATGAGAAATAAAAAAACAATGTTGAGAAGGATATTTTTACGAGGAGTCAGCCTGTTTCTTTTTCTCATTGCTATTGGCAAAAGGCCGCGCAGTAGTTTCACGCGAATTCGATTTATTTCTTTTTTTTTTTTTCGTTTTGTAATTCACTTTAGTGTGCGAGGCAAAACGAGGTGAAACGAAGTTATATCGAGAGCGGAAATGGAAAAAAATGTATATATATTCTTGAAAGAAAAATAAGTGCTGTTACTTAATAGAGTATACAGCTAGTAGAGAAAATGAAAATATAAATGTAAATAATTTTTCGTTCATGGAGTATGTACTATTTTCAATTTAAAAAAATAAATTGAGTTATTACTCGAATAAATTAATGGAAATATTGATAGTTACAGATTTTGGCTTGATCGTATGAATAAAGAGAGACCTGCTTATTTAACAATTACATCGCTGGAGTTACCAGACTCACCAATTCCACTCATTGATTCACAAGCGAGTGCAAGATTACGCCCTAATGAAACTTCATCTCACGTAAATTCTCAACGCGATGAAATATCCAATGAATTTATAGACGTCACAAAGGAAAAGGAGAGAAATAAAATGCGTCACAGTGCTAGAAATAATAAAATAAAAAAAAATAATTGTATAATCAAACAGTGTACAAATAATAAAGAATGTAAAATAACACAATCTATTATAAATTGTAAACGAAATAATGAACGTGAGTATTTATTTTATTATTCAATATGAATATAAAATATAATTATAATTAATTTTATTTTTTATTTCAGCAATGTCTCGGAATGTAATTCAAAATGCCAATGATGGTGCCACCAAGGACTGTATCTGCTCTGAAATTACGGAGAATTTACGGATTAACATTCGAGAAAAGACTGAGGTCAACCAATCGTCTCGTAGTCCAAGTCCGGAAGTGACTCACACTATAAGGATTGCGATGAAATACCTTGGTCAAGTGGTACGTGATGATGACAGTGTGGTAGTAACATCTCCGACAATACCATCAACAACATTGGATAATAATAATTTCAATTCTACTGAAGTTATCTCCGCGAATTTAATTGACAATGAACGACCAACAATTAATAATAAAAATGAAGAATTTAATTGTTGTGCAGGCGTCAATGTAGCATTGGATTTCACACTGAACTGCAATAATTTACAAGTAACCACACGTGAAATTAATTTAAAACCCGTCTCAAAAAATAATATTCAAGTATAGATTAATTTTTTCCTATCCTAAATTCAAATTAAAAAAATAAAAACAAACAAATATCCTGAAATTATTTCGCTTTTCACTACACAATTATACAAATATCTATTAAATAAAATCCATTTCAAAACTCTCACAAATAAAATATAAAACTCAAAAAGTAACCAGTCACAAAAAAAATCCCCAAAAAAAAAAGTGAATTTAAATTAAACAAAATTTGACCCATGTCCTTTAAACTAATTTAAATATATTAATTGTCATACATATTTTGACATCGCAATATTATATCGCAAGAGATATATATTGGATATTATATTTTTTCATATGACAAGAAATAATTGGATCCTTGCGCGCCTTGTATACATATAAACATACATGTAAATAACACATTTAAACATCTACACATCTAAACGCCAATTTCTACGAAATCAAGAGTCATCCTCGGGGGCCTACAACACAAACCGCAGTCGTCGATTAATTAACTTGACTAATAAATCGCATTTTGTGCTCTTAAACACGAGAGATCGAGCCCGAGAAGGCAGCGAGTAAGAGAAAGAAAGAAAGTGCATGGCAAACTAAATAATCTCAGTTAGGCCACACAGTGCAAGAGAAATATATCGGTCCACTTTTGTCCTGGGCCCAATGCCAGGAGTTTATATACTGGCGATATAGCGTCTAGTCTGTACACATATACACACATATATACATATATACATGGGGGAGAAGGAGACTATATCGCAAGCGTTCTCGCACCAACGACCAAGAGAAGAGTGTTTTAGTAGTCTCGACTATATATTTCTCTTTTCCTCTTGTGTGTTTGTCTTCAGCGCTCAATATTACTCTCGCACATATGTATATACATACATATATATATATCCAGTTTGCTCAACTCGTCCCGAATCTCCTTGTAATATATTTTTTTTCTCCTTTGTTGTTTATTATATATGTATACCACACACTCGCTCTCGCGCCTTTGGTTTTGCAGCTCGGTTGGTTCTCTCTAAGGGCGAAAATGGTTCATGGCCATTCGCCCAACCGCTGATTTCGATGCTGCGAGCCACGACGCCTTGCTATATGCACCGAATTGAGAATTCCCCCCTTTACCTCTTTCGTCTTTAACCAACCTCATCTACTTGTTCCCTCTTTCTTATTTCTATTTTTTATTATTATTTTTATTCGTTTACCTTCTCTCTTTCTTACTCCATCTACACTGCCATCTATTTCAGTAATTTTTTTATTTAGTTTTATATTTTATTATGATTTTATTTCATTGGACTTTTTCTTTTTTCAATCTTACTAATCCTTTTTCATCGTCTCGATCGATTAACGCGTTTATATGATGACGGTGTGAGAAACACGATAATGAAGCGTCCCGCGGGCCATAGAGATAGCTGTATATGTAGTGCTTGTGTATATGAACAAAGGAGGACTTGTTTCAGACACATAAGAGAAAAATATATGCACGATGTGTGAGAAAAAAAAATTGAGAATGAGATATTGAAATTGCGTGCACCAATGGATGAAGTAAATTATATATAAAATTGTACCGAGTCATCGTAAGATTTTAAAAGTCGCGAGGATGAATAAAATTAAATTTAATAAATTATATTTTTTCGCAAGAATGATATATCATTTTAGAAAGATACACAATTGACATTTGTGAATAGTTTATATCAATTATTAATTGTATTTATTGTAATATATCGATAATATATTATACTGATTTTGTCATTTGTGCATTTTGAATTTAAATATTTGTGTATTTACATATGTATAATATTTTAAAAGAAAATAAATAATAACTTGTATAGTCAGTTTAATACTTAATGTTGAATGACGTCACCTGTGTCGCGCATGTGTTGCTTCGTCGCAGCAACATGACTTCTAAGAATAATTTGATTATGCGGTGGGAGCCAAGTGTGGAATTCACACAAGGATTCCGCGTGCGCGGACTTGTTATATACGTTATATACTAGCTCTCGGATTTAATAGTAGCTATTCTAGAGATTTCTTCGGAGCAAAAGTTCGATTCAGTAGTATAGTATACTTTTTATTTTGGTTTTACGTTGACTCGAACGTAAGAGATATGTATTGGGACTGGATTGGGACCTGCACTGAAAATAGATAGTGAAGAAATGAATGGGGATACTGCGAAAGAGAGGGTGCGCCAATGTAAAATGTACACAAAGCTGCTGGAGATGGAATGAAGAATAAAAATACAGTGAATTCCACATGGAATCCAATTCGAGAATAAAAAGAAAAATTATTTCGAGACGAATGTATATATAAAGAAACTTGGACTAATTAGCTGCTGTTTCTTCACGTATATAGATACATATGTATATAGATATAGTATATGGATACATATAAGAATTGTCATCAATGATGTTGGATTAATTTATTTTTTTTATGAATTGACTTTGTGTAATTTATTTTAAAAATATTTAATGCGAATTATTTGATTGTGAATAATTAATATAGATGTCAATGGTAATTATTTAGAAATATGAAGGGTATGTTTATGTGGTGATGTTTGTAATGTATTTTAGAATGCATTGATTTTGACACTGATGAAAAAATTAATATATATGGATATGGAAAAGCAAGATAATAATTGTGAGAAATGTGGCGAATTTATTATCTCGTATTTTTGACTTAATTTATATAAACTGTAATCTACACCCATTTCTTCGCAATTAAATTCATCATGCAGGGTGTATTTATACATGGATATAAGTATATAAACAGCTGATGGTTTACTTGATGAGAATATAATCTTTGATGTGCGTGGTTTTTACTCATTCAACCAAACATAATCTATATAACCGCACATTTATTAATACAATCAAAGGTTTGTTTGCATTTTGTTTATTCATACTTATACGTACCTATTTCTTTTCGTTATTGTTCATATTATCAATTATTTATTTATTTATTTTTATTATCAATCACTTCTAAACACCCAACGCGAAAAAAATATACGTACTTCACTAGACTTTTTTTAATCATAACCATGGAATTAAATCCTTCACATCAACTAGTATTTTTAAAAAATAAATAGAAGTGAAAATAAAAATAATATGGAATCATAAAATTAATATTATTTAATTTTAGAAAAAATATGTTTTGGTGACTTCAGAATATTTAAATACAATGCATTTGTAGTCTCAAACGATCGTGTTATACTGTTTAAAAAAAAAGAAAAAAAAGATGCTTTACGTTTACAAACAAGAGCAACGTACTTTCTCTTCATTTATCTTCTCACCAAATTATGCGACCAATTGACATACAATTATAGTTGACGACACGGACCATCAAATTGACAATGCGATGGGCCACACAGGAAGACTTCTATCACGGTCGATTTAGTCTCATTAGAATTTTTTATTAATAATTTCACTAATTGCTATTTGGGGAATTGTAATTATAAACGTCTGGGAATGATGTGATGATGCTTATACATACATAAATATATTCATATACACACACACACACACATTATATATATTTAAACTCTAGATCATAATAATCTTCATCCTGAATAATATCGTTGGATATTCTCTCCACGATATTTATAAAATAAAAAAATACATCTACACCCACCGCGATTTAATGACAAATAAAAATTGTCATTTCTCCACGTTTGTTAATTTTTTTTCTCCAACATTTTGATAATACCCAAAAGCCTGTAGGTCAACACGAAACTTAACCAACGCCTACGATTAGCCATCAACGAACTATCTATAGACGATACATCGGAATGCAGTTTTTGGTGTGTTGCATTCAGTGGGAAGTTACACGTTCGCATCTCTCACTCTATACACACATATAATTTTTTTTTTCTTTCCCAGTGCAGTCTCCGTAAAACTAAACTCGCTCGACGTGCGCGATTCCCGATAAGCTTCAGACATTTGCTTCCCTTGTTCAAGCAAAATCCTCGCGCACACTTTAACGCGCTTAAAATTAAATTAACATCTAAAAACCCAACGGATTATTTCATTCAACATTGTAATAAAATAAAAATAAACATTTAAAATATTACTATATATAAAGATAACAAATAATACATCAACCTTGAACTTGAGCAATTATATATCCAAACAATAAATTCCAAACAGTACAATAAATATAATCACACAATAATACAAGAGTTAAACAAGTGGAAAACGCGAGTTAGGGAAGGTGTAGAGAATTTCTATATACATATACCCACGCAATATAGATACATATCTATATATATGTCTATACATAACACGTACAGTTGAGTAAAACGATGGAACAAAATATAACGAGGTAAGTTTACGCGGAAAGATGCCGATGTAGTGCGGAATGAGCTGAAAGCAAGACAGAAAATAAGAGTGAGAGCAACACGTCGTCGAGGGTCTCTCTGTGTGTATATATATATTCGCGCCCTTTCCCTCAAGACGATGGAGAACGAGAGGCGCGACCGTAGAAGTGTGGCTATATACCCTCACGAACCATGAATGAATTACGTAGTGGCGCGTTCATTCATTCTTGTGCTTCCTTAGTCGGCCTAGAAACCCACAAAAACTGTATCTCACTTTCTGTATTATTCTCTCGTCAGAATATTGCGGCCGCGTATTACACTGTGCACGCATATATACGTTTAACACGATCGTTTCAACCGCAATGTGAACGGTAATCTCCACCTTCACGACCCGCCAGACTTGTTCGCAATCTTTAATATAGACGTCGTGTTTATATAATAAAAATAATGGTGATATAGTAATTGATTGTGTTTGTGTATTGAAATGCGTTGTATTATTTATTGGATATGTGTGCCAATAATATATAATTAATAATAAAAATAATTTTTGTATACTTTGTTCAAGGTTAAAAAGCACTTAATTAAAAGTAAATTAAACTGTCGAATAAAATAACCTCTGTCAATAATTATTTTTTTGTGTGTGTTAAATAAATATTGCAACGTCAATATAATAATAAAATATATAAAATGCCAATCAATTGATAATCGGCAACTTCATGGTTCTTTTGAAGGTCATAACCACGTCATGCTATGTCGAATTCAAGGTTCGTTTTTCCATATACACATTGTTGCACACTTATTTTTTTTATTTTATATTGTGTTGTAAAACGGTTTGTTTATTTGTTTTATTTTTTTCTTGCTTCAATTCCAATCACAAATCATCGGGAGACAACAAACAAATACACACACACACACACACACATTTTGGTAACGATGCAATCAGGCGAATTTTGTTGGCCAATTTTGGTACGACAGAATGACATACGTAAAAGAAAAAGAACAAAATTATGAGGAATGATGATGTCTTATGATGTTTGTACGAGAGAATAAAAGGGGATGAGTGAAAAAAAAGGGAGTGTATATAAGAAAGGAAGAAATTGTGCCGTTGACCCAGGTCGGTATTCATCCAAAGACCCCCAATGCGCTCTTGGATCAACTTCGGGACTATATGTAATGTCGATCGACTTTTTTCATCTTATTCTTTATACTTCTTTCATATTTCTTGTTCAGTTTATCTACGTGTTTCACTCGCTGGCTCAAAGTGTGCTAGCTTGCTCACACTATATAGGTACACCATCGACGATCAACCCTCGACAACCTTCGATTCGATTAGGCGCGGATTTGTCGATGGAAGACGAAAAAATGAATTGGTATTAAGTGCTTTCGCTTGTATCGGATCTTTTCGCTGCCACTATATTTCGTATATAAAAAGAATGAATATATATCTCTTTGAAATATATGCGACAACGAAAATCACTGGAGTCTCCCCTCACGATTATATACATGTATTTAATATAAGTATATATAAAATATATTTTTGTATATTTGTCATGTGACATTTTCTCACGATTAATTTATTCACCAGGAAATGACTTTTACAAACACTTTATTATTCTATTTAAATATTTATATATTAATTTATTTTTTGTTATGTTACGCTGATGATGTTCTTTTTACATAATTATTATCTCCATTTCATAAACATGGCAGTGACTGCGGAGATTCATGTGTGTAAAATATTTCCCCCTTGATTTTATTATACGTAGACGAGAATGTATAAAGAGCTGACGGTGAAGGGAGTAATGGAATGCGCGCGGATTAATGGGATTTGTTACGCGAAACACGAAATAAAAAAAAATATATATGTGTATATAAATAAAGAAATTGAAGAGAAAAAAAAATAAAACATAGAAAAAAAAAATCAGTGGATACGAGTGTGATTTTTTGTGTGTCTGAGATGTGTCGTGTTGCCAAATGTGCGTTAGTTTTTACCGTTTTCTTTAATTAAAAACGACAGTGACCTACTTTATATTACCAGGATATTAAAACCACACATTGAATATATATTTAAAAATTCTAAAAAAGATATAAAAGAAAGTCATTGTCGCGATTAGTAGTAATAAAAAATAAATAAACATAAAATTATTATATCTAATAATACACACAGCAACACACGATTATAATATAAAGAAAATTTTTATTAATATTAAAATTAAATAATGATAGCAGAAATTATAAAAATTATCCTCAAGACGTTTTGATAGAATATTATAGTTGCAAATTAGTTGCATGAATAGTTATAATTTATTATACCATACCAGATGTAAACTACGTTCAACTAATTATATGAAAATTGATTCAATGCGAATTATATAATTTGGTTATATACATTATCATACTGTATATCCATATTCTAACAATAATAATTATTAACGTTGTAATGTACAACATCCCAACGTATGTACATACGTATATAAACTTGCGCACGTTTATCGAAGCAGGTAATTGTTCGATTATTATTTCTTAGTGATTTTCCGAATCGCCATGTCGACGACAACCAATCTCGGATCTCAATAGCGCCGATGTATATATGTAATATACATACATCTTCGTGACGTAAACACAATAATAAACCTACCCTCGGAGATGTATATACATTTATAAACATTCATAATGTTTATATACATAGAGATAATGGCGATTCGATGACGACAATAATTACATTTTGATTTTTCATATATACGTATAGCAAAAGTGGTTTAATTTTCTTTGAGAACTCGATGCCGAAAATGTTAATTTACTAATAAGAATAATTTGAATTTAATACTGAAGTGTAATTAATCATTAAAAATTCTTTGATTACTTTCAAACAATGGCAGTTGAGTTCGTTATAAATTCATGAAGAAAAGTTTTTATACATGTATAATATATTTTATGTATATACGTAAATATATAATGAGAGTTTGTTAATTCTCTT
>JAQQBR010001832.1:8369520-8381404 GCA_030347285.1 Microctonus hyperodae | reverse complement strand
AAATATTTCTCGTTGAATTGTTCAACAGAATATTCACAAATCGCCGAAGCGAATTGGTCGTATTACGCTGTCTCGCAATTAGTCTTATCATTAATGGTAATAGTTAACGTGAATATAATGATATATATTTATATACATACATAATGAATTAATATATATCAGTATAAATCTTTCTTATGTACTGAAGTAATTTTCAGAAGAGAATCAAAAGATTATTTGTGCATTGAATAAACTGAACTATATTCCACGAGGAAAAGATAAGTACCTGTCAGAGCGTCTTGGGCTTTCCACTTTTGGCGGCCATTAGAGCAATTTTAACGTCTTCTCGAGCGGCAAAAAATGCGAGAATCGTCGTTGCACTAGACTGAAGAATGATCGGAGAGGCGCCGACGCATTCGTCCTCTCTTACTCTTATTCTCTATATTTTTCTTCATCATCATATTTTTTTTTTTAAATGTTTATTTTTATTTATATTCTTTTCTTTCGTTCATTCGTCGTTGCATCCCTCTTAAAAATAGATACACTCTCCACCTTACCTCTAATACCTGCAGCCACAAATATATATTATATACATTTCGACTATTTTTCTTTTCATCCATCACCCTTCATTCGTCCTCGCATATACTCTGTCCTCTAGCAAAACTCTCACGACTCACTCTCGGATTGCATTTCATATGCTATTATACTCCGCTATATAATATACAAAATGTTATACACATATATGCATGTGTATATATACCCTCTGCGTTCTCATCTCTTCTTCATCATCATCCCTCTCTTGCAAAAGAATTCAGACACGGATGATCGATAAAATCGCCGGACGTTTCGTTGTGCGACGCTTTCTATGATCGATTGATTCTCTCCAGCCAATGAAAAATACTCGGAACAAAAAAACAACAAAACAAAACTAAAATAATTAATTATAATTAATATATATACATATAAAAATAATAAAAAAAAATTAAACGTTGAATTTAATAAAATAAAATAATTATTAAATTAAACAAATCCATTTCGGCAATATGTAAATACGCGCTCTATATGCAGCCGATTGTTATTTATTTTTCAAAAAATAATTTTTGGTCACGGTGGATAGATATATAAATGTGACAGGCTCTACAGGCGGTTTATGGTCAGTGCATACATGTATAAACCAACAGCGTTTCGGAATCGATTAGTGCACGCTGATATTTCAGGCCGAAAGAAAAATCTACAGCAATTGTATATTAATCGGTGCTTTGAAGGCGTGCACAAAACCATTTTTCCTCGTTTCTTTTACTCACATATATATGTATATACATAGCTACACACACTCTTGTT
This sequence comes from Microctonus hyperodae, assembly GCA_030347285.1. NCBI lineage: Eukaryota > Metazoa > Arthropoda > Insecta > Hymenoptera > Braconidae > Microctonus > Microctonus hyperodae. Next base: position 8,380,084 of record JAQQBR010001832.1, on the reverse strand, counting down.
GCCACTGGGCACACGGTATAAAAGCCTAAACAAAGAAAAAAAAAAAATTTCGACACAGGCAAAAAATAAAATGAAAATTTAAGAAAATAAAAAAAAATATAAATGTGTATATATTTTTTATATTCTCAACTGCGAGAGCTGAATGCATGATCCAACTCGTTTCTACGCCGCGGAATTCCACTAGATATATATACATGCCCGTACGTGTATGTGTATATAATATGAGTGGTGAATCTAGAAAGGGGGGAAAAGGATATGAAAGAGTGGGAGGAGAAATGAAAGAATGAGGGGTGGTAACACTTGTTAGATTCAATTCTGAGAACGAGCTCCGACCAATATACGCGCTCACTCAATTTTTCTCCCTTCCATGTTGCTCACCGCCGCCGTTGCTGTCGCTGTTCTCTCGACCTTTACCTATATACTTGCACACGATGCGCAGGCAGCTATAGAGAATGCGCGCCTCATCCACGCGATACCGATCGCAAGTCATTACGAGATCGTGACTGGCGAGAGTAAAAATCTCTCCTTGAAAATACGACTTCGAGACTTGAAACACGTCTGGACGCCCCCTCATGTGCTTTATAAATCATTAGTCCACCAAGATGATGAGCAGCATGTATATATACACATGTAAATAAAAATATATATACATATATATGTGCAGATGGGTGTCGACACTTTGTCCAGACAAATTATCATTCCATTCGAACACAAGAATAGTATTTATATCACGAAATAAAAATCAATAAAAATATATTTCATAAAAAAAAAATTTTTTTATTTGTTCTCAAATGTTATATCACATTTTCTTATGTTGATTCAATATTAATATTCACTCTATAAGTTAGTTCGGTGTTGATGAGAATAAATTAGAGGGTTCATCCCATAACTGACCTGCGACAAACAATAATACATGAGTGTGTGTTTATTATTTGTTTGTTGTCGTTGGTCTCATCGTTGAATCGTTGGCGCGCGCGTCATCGTCGCGCACGGTTAGAGGTTGCATGGGAACAATATATGTATTTATATATTATATCCATCGAGGGTGGTAACGGGTCATTGACAGCTCGATACGAACCTTTTTTGACAGTGCGGAGAAAGGCAAAAGGTCGATACACCACGTGTTTATGTGTATATGTTAGATGCAACCTGTCGCAATAAAAATTCTCCGGCGCTACCTGGCAAGAGGTTTTCTATATATAAACATACATACCACCTTCGCAACAATCTCTCTATATATACATGTATATAAAGTATAATCTTATGAGGCCGGAAGAAGAGAGTGTGCCAAGTATGGGATAGGAGTAGGTATACAGCGATGAGGACGACTGTTATACCTGAAGGAGAGCGGACACATCAGACGGAGGTTCGCGGATATGTGTATACATATATAGCAAAGGTATATATATAGGGTTCGCCGTTAAGATCGTCCACAAGAGAGAAGAAGTAAAGGTGTCGCGCACGCGGCAGATATATAAAAGATGATGATGGGATGAGCAAAAGAGTGACCTGAGAAAATTTAGATCGACGCACGCATTCGCGCACTCGATTGTGTATTTTTATAAATAGATTTTCAGGGAGGAAATAGAGACGACGGGGAAGAAAAAAAAATATTTATGTATAGAAGAAGAAGATGAGTATGTATAAAGAGAAAAAAATGGCAGAGTCAATTAAGTAATGTTAAGTAGAAATAAATTAGTATTTAATTCTTTTTGTAATTGAAATATCACATCTGTTTGTTTTTCGATCTATGTATATATCTTGTTATTTTTAATGAGAATAAAATAGCGGGAAAGAAAAAGGGATTATATAATTGAATAAATTGGATATTTAGAAATGGAAATTTTTAGATAAAAGATAAATGATTATGTAATTTTAAAAATATATATACATTAAGGTTTTAAAAAAGAAAGTGATATGTTTTATATATGCATGCTAATGTATATTATGTGCAACAGGAACTGCCATTTGTACTTGAGGATACTTTAATGTCTGTAATTTGCTGACGTTATATGGGGCGTTAAAGATAACAAGCTCGTGAAGGTGAGAAATTAGCAATAAACTATAATAAAGCTGTGGTAAATGGTTTAGTCATTACTTTGGGTAATTTACCTAATGAGTAAACCATTGTATAGTCGATGTACAAATAAATATATACCTCCACACATCCCCAATTTTTCATTATCTATAAATATATTAAAGAGAGCTATCATTTACTCTAATTATTTTTTAAATTATACTTCTTCTTCTTCTTCTTAATTTTAAATTTAATATTTTTTCACAATATATAAGATTGATAGATATATAGAAATGCATTGACTACACTCGTAAACATTTTTTATTTTACATATATATACGTATTTATCCGTTATACATACTCTATGCAATGGTATATAAACGCAACGGGTTTTCGTTTGCGATTGCCACTGCGCGTTTCTTATTTTGTGGTTCGTCATTATAGACGGTGACTCACAGAGGCGCAAAACCAGTTTTGCGGTCGTGCACTTTTTTTCACTATAGCGCATTATATGTATACATACATATACATAATATACGCGATGTTATAAACAGCGAACGAACAAGAGAGAGAGTGAGTAAAGCGTATACATACAAGCGTCGAGTTATATACCAATTTTTACAGGATGCAGCAGTCAAGTTTTGCGCGGGGGGTTTGTCTCATCTCACGTCGTGGAATTCGGCGTATCCGTGCTCCAGGCGCGAAAATCACGACGCGAACACTGAACCACGTGACGTATTATTCCATATATGAGAACAATAATTATATAGTCTTATTATTATATCGCCAGTGTGAATTATATTTCGCCGCAGCAATGATAATAATAAAGATGATGATGATCGATGTTTATAAATATATATTAAAATTAAATATATATATACACTACCGTACATAAATATTTTTTTTTGATAGAACAAAATAATTCGTTGAATGATAAAAATTCAGTAGGATCTAAACTGTATAATTTATAATTTATTATCATAATTATTTCCGATGTTTAGTATATATAATTGAATCCCACGCTATGAATATTAATATATAGAGAAATATTATAGAGTATATGTACATAGAGAAATATTATAGTGTATGTATGTAGGATCAATTTTTATAAATGAATAGAAATGAATTCGATTTAAATTATATTTATTTAAAATAATATAATTTAAATTGTATAAATGAAATATAATTGAATAAATAAACTTTTCCAGAATTATGAATAAAGTTTTAGATAATATTTTCTATGTCTTCTCTTTCTCACTTAATTCAACTGATTATTTATTTTCATAGCAACTAAAAGAAAATAAATAATAAAACAAAATAAAATAAAATAAAATCATTCGAAGAAAACAAAAGGTTTATATAATTTAATTTATTCTTTCTTATTTTGTTCTATATCCTACATGTATATATATGATGAAAAAAATTAATTTCGTGTATTTTTTATTTATTTATTATTTTTTGGATAAATATTAATTTTATCTGCTTGTCGTGCGCACAACGCGAGGTTGCAATGCAGGTGGTCAAACACATTGCAATATTGCCACTTGATGGTGGCGGGACACTATACATATATATAAGGTGCAAAAGTATATAGCGGCAGCATATGAACAATTCTCGTATTCGCACGTTTATATATATTATAAATATATATATGGATATTAATTTATATAAGGGTTACCTATACACACACGAATATGAAATGAAATAAAAGAGCTGAGAATAAAAAAAGTAACGAGTTGAAACAAGCACATCAGATCGCGCGCGGTGTAGTATATAAACGCGTATACAGGACCGCCCACCGATCACAAACCGCCGCGTAACTCGATAGTACGTTGCGCGATATGTGTATGGATGTATATGAGTAAGTGTTTGAATGATGGTGTGTGAGTGTGCGCCACGGTGGTATCGATGTCTTTATTAATGAAGTGTAGTGTAGACCACTTGTGGACTTTGTACACTGTTAGAAAAGCACGTTCGACTTTGAAAGAAAAAAGAGAAGAGAGTTGTAATGAAAAATAAAAAATAAATATTTAATATATACCTGTAGTAGCTATGTATATAGATAGCGGTTTGGGAATTTGGATCAGTGTTGATTGCGGAGAATTCGCGATGTTTTAAGATGGAGAGAAATATATATTTTAGGGCGATGAATAGGCATTCGTAGAACTGTGTGCTTCGCCTTTTACATATAATTTTCATTCTTTTTTTTTTATGTACATATACGGATATATATTGTGTATGTCTATGTATTCTCCATCGAACGCCCTCCTCATTCCCACTCTCTACAACGTCCCGTGCGCAACGAGAAGCTGAACGTGTATATAAATGCCCTGAGGCGCCAAATTGCCGAGGAGAAAAAAAGAAAAAAAAAGAATATCAGAAATGTCGGAAGTATAATGCGTGAAACTGGCAAATCTCTTCCGTAACGCCTGCAAAATATATATATATAAAAACATAGATCGTTCGTCTGATGGATTTCAGTAAGCCCCGGATGAATGAAGGTATTACGACTTTGGGGGTGGAAGCTTTTGGTACAATGCAGTTTCTTTAGCACTATTTTCATTCTCATTTTTTTTTCGTTACGCTTATGCTTTTCTTGTTGTCATCATTGTGACGTAAAAATTTTCTTTTTCTTCTTATTTTTTCTATTAATATAATACATCTCAGATCATTTCAGTATATGCCATGGATAAAAAATAAAAAACATTTTTTTTTTCACACTGTTGACACACAACTCAAAAATTATTTTCACTTGATAAACGCTGTGCGCTGAATTTTTTTCTCAATACATACACACTTATATATAATTATATAAAGGTATATATACAAGTAAATACATATATACCCATGTATATATTGTACTAATAGACATTTCAATGCTTTGGGACAAAAATCTACACTGACCCATGAATCGTCGAAGAGGAAAAGAATTATTATAGTCCTCTTCTTGAAATCATTGGATACTGCATACATAGTAGACATATCACATCGCACATCACACACACGTCAGTCTCGTCGAGGTGCATGTTTCGTATATATATACATATACATATTATAATAATTTTTAGAAAAGAAGTCGATGCAAGGATGCAATTTGATCCCCTCAGATGGTACGTTGCTGCGTGTCCCAGTGAAGTTGGTAGTCGTTTCGAATCGTTTGACGTGAATGAGGTGACAGCTATTGTCCCGCGCAACGTTCACGTGCGTTATATATATATACACTACATATATATACACATCACATACTCTTTATATATATTTCTTTTTTTCTACTTCTCTCTTTTACCGCTTCTTTGATCGCATACATAATGCGATCGGTCTCGCACTTAAAATTTTTCTACGCTCATATACATATAAATTTTTAGAAGGTATTTGCGCGGCATTAAAAAAAATTCTCTCTCTTTTATTCATTTGTCCTTCATCGAGTGAGTGTATATATATAAATATCTATAATATATTATTATTTATTTACCGCTCCTGATCTCGTATGAAAATTAGAAACTGCATGCGCGATAATATCAATATAAAGATTTTTTGTTTTATTTAATATTATTTTAAATAAATGCGTAAGTTCCATTTGGATGATTCATTAAATATATATAACCGATTAAAATCTCATTCCAAAGCACTTCACTCATCTATTTCACCATCAAATTAATTTTATTATCATTCATGATGGTGGAGAATGTATATAAAAAATACACATAAATATACGAACGTTTTTTTTTTTATTCGTTTGGCTATTAAAAATATATCAAAGATTTAATTTGATTTTATTATGTATGAATAATTTATTTTTGTGTTATTATCATTCTGTTTGTGAGTGTGTTAGTTACTGTGATGATATTATATATTCTTAATTGTGAATGAAAAGAAAAATAAATACACGCGGGAAATAACGAGGGTTTTTGCTTGAAGAACGTGCGATAACACGCGCGATTGAATTATATGCCCCTCTGTGATTGAGGCGGTGACGAACGCAAGGCCTTTTAATCACGCCGGAACTATCAGTCGAATTAATTAACGGTAGACGGACCAAGTAATTAAATCGCCTTCAAATCGTCAACGGTGTACTAATGAATATTCTGGACCGGATATCATCATCCCTTCTTCTCTCTGATACTTCGTCGCTCTTTCATTATGTTAAGATTCTTTTATTCTCCCCCTCTTCACCCCTTGTTTACTCATGATGCGTCGCTGTGGCGCATTCCTTGTACGTTCTACCGCAGGAATATCGTAAACAGTAATCTCCTAAAACATTTTCCAAGAACACGATTTTGCGTTTGGGAATTTTTTATCCAACAAAATTTACTTTTTTTTTTTCTTCAACAACTTTCTCACATATATTCGTTTATTTATATTATTATCCTTTTATTTATGCAGTTACTTTTCGAGTCTACAGTATGGTAAAAAATGAAAAAAAAAAAATTAACATGATATTGAACTTTGAAAGAATTTAATTCTTTGTTCATCGAACACGATTATTTCGATGGCAACGAAAATTGTTTTTTGCATTCCTCTATGTGTATATTTATATATATTTATATTCTTATGTATATATCTGCATTTATATATAGTCATGCAACCTGTTTTCGCGCCTTCAGAAGACATTTATAAATGCGAAAATACATTTGAAAAATTTTATACAGAAAGAAGATACGAACGATGAGAAAGTGGAACGAAATAATATTTATGTGTATATGCCAGTGTGGTACGTATAAATGAAAAAGAAAAATATACATATAAATAAAAAATTAAATGTGCGAGTCGAAACTATATATTGCATTCGGGTGTCGAAAAATTTTTGGATGAATTCAGTTGCGTCGCGGGTGGCAGTCCATTGCATTATAGTATATACGCATACATGACAAGAGAATCTCTCTTTCGCTTCTTTTTTTTTTTTTTTTTCATGCACCAAAGGACTTCGTCCATTGTTGACGTTTGTTCTCGATGGAGAAACTCTCTGTACTTTTCCTCTCCTCCACCATTGTTGTATATTTAAAAGAAGACGCGCGTTTAAAGTGAAGAAAAAAAAAATATTGTAAAAGAAAAATTTCGAAGTACATTAAAATAAAAAGTTGGTTTACCTTTGTGTATTATTTAAAGATGTTTAACTGCCGCTTTAAACATTGCTCTACACCATTTCAGATCAGCATTTTCATTCGCTCTAAATTTTTTTCCTTTCCATTTTATCGTTGGAATAAAGTGTAAACAAAGATGTTCATTCTTTAGTAAAATACTCATTACTTCGGTCCCGTGTGTTGCTATACACATGTACATATGTATATAAGGTATATACACACAAGGGAAAATACATTCATTCAGTGTTGTGAATTCTTGCATCACAACAAAATATTTGCTTTCTCGGTAGATGGCTGTTTGTATAGGTGCACAGGGAGCTATATCCAAGGTCTCTCTCACTCTCTACACTTCTTTTCTTCCCGCATCTTCGTTTAGTACGCGCGTTCTTCTTTCTCCTGAGCACTGCACGGATCTTTCATCTCCGGTCGGCGTCCTCCTACATGTATACTGGCATTTCAAAAAACGTCCGCCCAAAACAACACGTGGTTCGACCGGCTAAACTACACAGCACGCTGTTGCCAGCTACGCGATGTTATGCGCTTTTTCATCTTTATTCTTTTTCATTATTTTTCTTCTGCTTCTTCCTCGTTGACGGATTATTATTTTTATTTTTTTTCTTCTCTCCGTCATCGTCGTCGTCGTCGTTGTATATTTTTTAATTTTATTTTTTTGCTTTTTTTGAAGAGTTTATATCGGAAATATTAAACTTCAACGATACGCATTTGCATGTTTGAAATAAAATAGTGCTTGTATATATGGACTTATTGAAACGGTTATATGAATTTTATGTGTCAATATTGTGTGTGTGTATATAGGTAATAGGTTCCCAAGGAGAATTATGTTACATACGAGAGTTGCAATAAGGCAAACATGTGCTCCCACGTGGCGAGGGTAAAAGTGCAACAGTTACAAAACTCGGTGTGTGGCAACGACACACGTGGAAAACCACCATTGATCATGAGTTGTGTAGGGGAGTGTGACTGTATGTGTTTAAGAAGAATTCACCTCAAATCATATTAAAAGCGACGTGTAATTTTTTTTTCCCTCACACTTCCGACCACGGGGCGGCAACCTGTAATTTTTTATTTTGTTATTTTTTTTTTCACTGTGTGCTATTAAGGAAGGGTGTGTCTTTAGTGAAATCGCATGAAAGAGTTGGATTAATGGGAGTGTGAGAGGAAAAGAAAAGGAGAGCAGCCCTTGAGATATTGGAAACTCTTTGATAGTCGCGCACATATATTTATAAACACATATGTTTTTTTTTTATAATAGTTATAAATGTTTATAACGTATTTATATTTGCGTGTATGTACTGATGATTATGACGGGTGATATAGTATCATTTATTTATTTTTTTTTTTATTTTTTAAAATTAAAATAAGAAGAAAAATAAAGTAAAATAAAATGGAATAAAATATAACGCAAAGTAAAATGAAATAAAATATTATAGAAGACCGGATGTAGTTTGCCACCGGAAGTAAATATTATTCCTTCGCATACGTGTAGAAATTTCTCAGGCGGAACGACAATGCCGACGATTGTGTGTGCATTCATGCATCAAAGTTGGAGATGAGAGAAAAAAGCAGAAAAAGAAAAAAAAGAAAAACATTTAGAATATGACATTCTATATAAATAATATTATATATCATATAATAATCCAACAAATATTCATTTATTTAATTTCGTCCCCTGTAATATATATCCCACCCTTAGAAAATATATATTTAAAACGCATAAATATATAAAATATTAAATACAAAATTAAAAAATATAAAAGAAAATATTACAAACATTTAAAACACACGACCTTGCTCCCGTAAACGACCAATACGAATAAGAAGTGGAAGCAAGGTTTTTCTTAAAAGTAGGAGAGGTCAGGGGAGAGAATAGAGGAACGAAGAAGACGATATATAACCACGGGGTGAGGGGCAGATTCAAGTGAGTGACGATCCCTTCCCCATTTGGACGAGTCCAAAGCTGTCTACATTTTACAGGGATGTCCGACAGGTCCTACCATGTACATATTATATTCGTTTAGAAATAAATATGTGTATATATATACTGTACTATGTATACTGTCGACTTGTTTTTCAAACGTGATACGTGAACGATGGAAAAGCGGTGGTGAAGGGATGTGCAACGTGAGGGGAGAGAAAGAAAGAAGAGAATTCCTGGAAGCGAAGATTTATTTTTTTGAAGAGACTCTAATGGCGCGCAGCTCGCCCAAGAAACTCTCGCCCCGTGTCTTCTAAAGTAGCTGAGTTACGACCTTGTAAGGGTGGCTTCCACGAGGGTCGATTCTCCGATTCGTTTTTCTACGTATTTTTTTTTTTTTGTTTCTCCACACCTCTTTCGCGCCTCGCTTGCCCCGTTGGTACACTCGAACGGTGTAACTGGCGTGGAAAGGATATGTGCAAAAAAAAATGGATATATCATATAAATATATGTATATGTGTATGTAATATGTATATGTAATGAGTCGATTTATCGCGATAAATTTATTGCTGTCATTGGAATTTTTATTATTACTTTTCTGTATAGTATTTCATCGCTACTTTATTTTATTTGTTCATTTTTTTTTTTTCAATTTCCGATACAATAGTGTCAAATTTCTTGGTGACACTGAATTTATTTACAGGTAATTTATTGTCGATATATAAAATATATGTATATAGTGTGAGAGATAAATAAATATTTTTTTTTTTTAATTATTTTTCATTTTTATTTTCTTTCATATTTCACTGTTCGTTCAATAACATATATTATTTGACAATTTTCGTTTGAATGCATTCGCATAAAACAATGTTATCCGTAAGATCGCGATAGAATAAAGGTATATATATATGACGCACGGGCCAAGCGTGGGAAGGAAACGTGAAACTGCTTTGTAATTTTTCGAGGGGAAAGAGAAGAAAACCGGTTTCCCGCAAAACATTCGGCGCTGACGTGCTTACTTACTAAGCGCGCGTCTCTTCCATAGATTTCTTTCTCGTATCTTTTTTTTTTTCTCTTGCTTGGAAAAAAAAGATTCAACGTACACTACTGAACTAGCAAGGAAAAACTAATGTTTTTGGAAAAGTTTCTATACAAATACTAGAGAATGAGATAGTAAAAATGAGAATCCAGAGAATGCCAAAGAGAGAAATAACATACAGTGAATCAAGTGACGCTGTGTCGACGAGAGAGGGGTGGAAACCTGTTGCCAAAGCTGCTTCCCTCTCGCATTCATCTACGTATTGCCCACACTTTCCCCCGTATATATATACATTATACATATCCCCCCGCTTTTCTCAAGCAATACATACAGATACATTTTGATGCAACTCATCCGCCTCACCTGCAACGTCAGGAAAAAAAATTTAATCAACAATATTACACTTTATTTTTCAGAAATAAATTTAAAGTCACACAGCAGTGGGATGTAAATTAACTGAACGAGATATAATTATAATATACTTTATGAGT
>JAQQBR010001832.1:8312293-8328025 GCA_030347285.1 Microctonus hyperodae | reverse complement strand
GTACTCAAGTATTATTTATTATAATAAAGTGATATCAATAGAATTATATGTATGATATACATGTGTTGCACTATCATCACGTCAATGCTAGTTGCGCACAAAGGGAATATGGTCGTTGTTGCTATAAACTTGCGTGTGGTTTTACCGTGGCGGCGCGACGGTGCTTTTTAGTTTTGCTGATACAGGCGCGACCATGCTGCCGTCGTTGAGACGTCGGTGGGGTCGTTTTTATTCGCAGTACGCCGTGGAACGTTATACTCGGCACGTGTGTTTACTGTGAAACGTTCGTCTTTATGTAATTAAATTTATATTTTGAATTCACAAGTAATGTTTTATTAATATTTTTTTTTCTCTATTCAAATTATTATACTCTATAATATTGAGTATTCTCTTAAATTGTGGTTTAAATATTGTATTAATTATCAAACAAATATGTATAGATATTGCCAATATTGCGCATTTGTTATTCAATCAAATTCGTAGCATCAGGAAATTTGTGAACACGTGGCATTATTGTGGATTTAATTATTCCAATTTTTAGTGTTGGAAAATAATTGAAAAAATTTTTTCTTTATATTTTATTATAAAGTTTAATTAATGTACTACTTTATTGGATCAATGTGGATTGTTTTTGACACTGTGATGTGTGGAAAACGAGTGATGAAACGATTTTTAATTAAGTTTTAAACTTAGTGGAATTTCGGATAATTTGCAGCAGTTAATTATATACTTTACTTAGTTCTTTTTGTTTTTTTTTTTATATATCTATTACTTGTGCGTCATTCGTGTGTGTAGACAATAGAATTACTTGATTTGTTTACCGGATGCCACTGGAGCTGGTAAGAATATAAAATTTCAAACTTAACTGTTAATACACATCCGTAATTGAAATACAAATTCTTCTGTTTCTATAAATTCGTATACATATATAAATGTATATATATTTTCAGTGTTACTTATATTTAACAAGCACACTCATATAATATCTAGATAATTTCTTTCAACATTTACAATCCGATAACAATTTTATTCGAGACCTTCGATATAAATATAAATTTATATATTTACGTTTACTTCAATTCTTGAGGAATCTCATCGGATTTATTGTATTGTACTCAAAATAAATATAATATTGTTTGTATTTACTTAAACATTGAAAAAAAAAAATTCCCTCGGTTTCTATTGCGTTATTGATATTTTCTCTCAATTAATTGTCTCTTTTAATCAATTGATCAATTTTATTACTGTATAACTGTAATTATATTAATTCTGAAAGACTTTTTTACTTTCTACTTTTTTTACGTTGCTATGTGTCGGAATAGACGGCACTCAAGTCATTAATTGCGTTATTGAATGAGTGTAAAAGTAATAATTGTTGATATATTTATTAATATCAACATTTATTAATGCTCAAAGTATAATGTAAATAACTACGAGTGAACTTCCGTCGGAAAATACGTAGACACGCCTGAAGAAAGTAATTATAAATGTAAATACGTACATTTATATGTATACTCAGGAGAATAAGGAGAAAGAAAATGAAGAGATATAAAGCAGAGGGGAATATTGAAATATGAGACAACTGCAAATGTAAATGTAAGACGTAACAAAACAAAGTTTCATACATTTCCCGCGTTATTTAGACATCTCGTATGACACATCCTTGAGTTGTTATAATTTAATAAATTTTACTCAATTTGTGCTAAACAATTTATTGTATGCATTAAATTTTCGTTGAGTTATGATTATCAAGCGTAATGTTACTTTGTTAATATATGATGAAATATTTTTTAATTGTGTTGCTATAAATATTGTTGATGAATGAATTTAATTTTCTGCAATAATAAAGCGGATTATTTTAGCGTGCAACACATCAATTGTGGATATTACTAAAATTCCTGACAAAGTCAGTGGATGAAGGAGAAAAAAAGTGAAGTATATAACAGAATGGGAGAAAAATAAACGGGGCGAAATCGAGAACGAATAAATCTTGAGTGTTTTGACGGCTCTGAGCCAATTATAGTATAACGAAGGGATATAAAATTCTTGTAGCATGTGTGAGTATTTTATTTGAGCATGACTACAATCTCAATGAAGACGTGATATTGTGTAAAATTATTTCGCTTAATATTGCATCATTATTTCCAGTAACTTATTCATTTTTTTTATTATTAAATATTCTACGAATTACACACGTTATTCTGCGAAAGATCATTATAATAAAAAAAAATTTTATAACCATATAAATAATTATATTTATTTTTTTTTTTCGTGTTTAGTATCGTAAATTTTAAATCTAAGATGAAATTTCGATAATAAATAATCCACATGTAGATAATTTACGTGTAGATATTATTTATATTCTCGAGGATGTTATTTATAAATAAAAAAAATTATAAAAATAATTGTCGAATAATTTGAATCAATTTTAATATTTTTAAAATATCAACAAAAATTATTTTGCTTCATTTTTTTTTAAAATCTAACCTTTCATTATGAATAAATAATTACTATAAATACATTATTCATAGTCAACCGCGTGGGAAATATTCTAATACACATATGCGTACACGGAATATCTAGTATAGGTCACATAGAAGTGTCACAGTTTTTTTTTCTCATTAATTCACGTCTCTTGACGCAGCGGCTTTTAATCGTCTCAATCTAACGCAGGTCAATAGCGCAGGTCATATTAATATACAAAAAATCGGACCTTATTTAATGAACTGAGTCACTCTGAATTTCTCACGAAAATATTTGATTACTTATACATCTACTCTTCACAATCCTTTAATTATTCATCATTCATTTATTCATCGAAAAATTCATTAAAATTTATTTATGAACGACCTTGATTCATATTACACAATTATTTAATTAAACACAATGAACAAACGCAAGTGTGAATGAATTATATCAATGTAAATCGATCAATGATTCAATATAATTAACCGTAATATACTTAAAAAAAAATTTAATGTGATGAAAAAATAAGAACGTTAATACCTGACAATTTTTTATTATTAAAAATGGCAATAAAAAAAATACAGAGGTCGATATATGTTTGTTATATGATATAGACTACAACGTATAGATATATACACGTATTATGAGCAAGTATTACGCGTGACTTGCCCGCATAATAATATTCGATAAGTCCGATAACCGGACACGATGACTGCTACGACCGCGCGCGGGTTTATGAACTAAACAAATGTCCGCAAAATATCTCATAGAGTTGTCGACCTTATATGGCGTTGTCAACGTGTTTCGAATGTATTACGGGGGTGTGATAATAATACACTATAGCGTCGAGCCAAAGTGAGAAAGAGAAGAGGGTGTTGAGAAAGAATAAAAAAATAAAGTGATGATAATATTTCATGTGAAAAATAAATAGAAAAATAAATATTAATAATATTAATTTTAACTTGCGTAGTATATATTATATTCTAAATTGATTTTTTATGACATTAGATGTATATAACTATTATAAAAATGTATAATAATATTTGTTTATATATTATAATTAAGAGTGAATATTATGAATCATTGATTAAGCGTGATTAAAAATTTTTTTTTTTTGCTCATTTAATTTTGCGAATTTAAATACGCGGGTGGCCATTCTCGATAGTGTAATCCAGCAACTTCCGCGTAGGAACGAAAGAAAAAAAATATAATAAATGCAACATGTTCATGTATATATATAATAGTGGTCATATCACATGGGACGAGATAAGAGTTTACGTAAGGGGAGAAATTGTGTGTAGCGCATTGTATATTATAAGCTTATGTATTTGTCGATGTTAATAATCATGCAGCAATCGATAATAATCTTAACTATTAATATTTACTACAATATGTGTATATTTTCACTGTGTGATAATGTTAAAAAAAAAATAACTGCAATTATACAAAAGATAATTATTCTAATCCATTACGGAACGGTAAAAAATTTTGTCATTTCCTGTATATTTAATTCTCATACATATATATACCCGAGTAAAAATATATGTATAATTTTTTCTTTATCTTCATTCACATTATCTTATTTGCCGAAATAATTATCACATGAGTCACATTGTTGAGTACCTCATAATTGTGATGATTCATTTCAATAGTTGAGATGCATTCTAAAAATATTTTTCGTCATGAATTTTACTGTGAAAATTTTTTCTTTATTTTTCTTACTGAATTAATACATGTAGGTGTATACACATATATTTGTTGCTTATATGCGCGACTGTGTGAAAAGCCTTCGCCAGACGCCGGCGCTTAGGGTTGAGTGCAACGGCAAGCACCTTTATATATATTCGCGCCACGTCGTTTCATCCGTATATACGCACGACTGCCCGTCAAGCACACACACGCCACTTTCCCTTTTCAAAAATCGATTTTAGCGACGCCGCAAGCGCCTGACGACGACGATGACGACGTCAACGGACTTCCTTTATACATCAGGGCCGTAACCAAATCTTCTTCAACCTCTTTCCACCGTCATGTTTCATCATTCCACAATTAAAATGATAAATTGAAAGAATTTTTAATTGCAAATGTTCAAAAAAAAAAAATTCTTTTTAAAGATTTTTTTTTTTTACTTATTTTTTTTTTCGTCATTGTGACACGATTGAAACCACAGGAATATATGAATTCAGTATGTTATTACAACGCACATCCCCGGAATGTAGTTGATGACGTTATCCATTTGCGCATCGTTGCACGTTCGCGAGTATGTGTGGCCTTGATCATTAAAGGTGAACGGATGAAATCGCACCGTTTCACACGCGCACACGTTGTTGAGACTTTTCAGCGAGGTATATAAGGGAGAAAGAGAGTGATGGACGCGAGTTGGGGCGCGCAATGGCTTTGTATAAAGTAGAATAAATAAAAAGGGTTGGAGAGTGAAAGCGAGAAGGAAAAAAAAAACGAGGGAGTTTAGCGCAGTGGAAGGATCGAAGAGTTAGACAGCACCTACTGGCAATATCAATAGCCTCACACACACACAAACACACATAGAAAGGTCTGCACCTCATTCTCCCTCTCATCCTCTTTCTCCTCCCTATTCTGCTACTTCTCTTCCTCTCCTGTATTCTTCGATTTCCCCCTGGTTTATATATACTGTCGAAAATTCGTAAAAGCACACGAAACAAAAAAAAATCCTCCTCCCACTTTATATCGGCTCATCCTCATCCCTCTTTTGACTGTGTGATGCCTTCCGTTAGCCGTCGTGCATTCGTCCGTTCTCTATGTCCAATTTTCAACGACCTCACTGAGATTTCTCTCATGAAATTTCATCAACTTTGCTCATAGTGGCGACACCGAAAAGAAAAAAAAAAGAATGTCGAAATTATTATTATAAGTCCTCTTCATTTCACGTGAGGAAACACAATGGAGATTTATATTATATTAAATTTAATTTTAATATTTTTCTTTTTGTTTCAATGAGAAGAGGGAAGAAATTTTTTTCATTCAACTCACTGGGAAAAGAAAAGATATTTTAATACAATTTTTATTCTTATATTATTTTTCGTTCCACTGATTCAAGATTAAGGGGATGGTATAAGAAGAAAATATATATTTTTCAATGTCAGGGTGACTTGTTGCACTAGTCTTCACTAACTTTTGTATGAAGCAGAGCCAAGAAGTTTAATAATTGCTGAGAGAGAAATAAAATAAAGAATTCAATAGTAATTTTTTTTTCAACATCAATTTTCATTTTTTTTTTCTATTATATTTCATTATCAACATTGTTGATTTAAATCGATTATCGGAAATAAAATTTATGTAGAGGGGAAAATTATTATTTATTATTCATCGTATAATGAACTTCACATTATTTTTAAAAATAGAATTCAATAGTAATAAACTTGTTGAAATAATAAATAAAACTTTCAACCGTAAAATTGTACTAAAAAGTTTGAAGATAATTTATCCCATATGCATTTATGTATTATATTATTAAATGCATCAATGAAGGAGTCGTTTGGAAATTAATTTGTGTTGTAAAATATCGTAGAAATATTTTAAAGCTCAACAAATAAAATAAAAGTGTGTCGTGATGGCTTATGACAGCAATAAAGCGCGTCATGTTGTAACGTGCGTTGAGTTGAAAAATCGATACGCACAAAAGCGAAAGTTTCTCTACCACCCTCATGTATGTATATTATATAGTACACCCTGATATTCCTCCTGCCCTTCTTATTCTTCTGGTGTGCACTCACCCTTTCCTTATGCCATTCATTCATTTCGTACAGTGAGAGAGGGCAAAGTGGCCCTATCTCAGTTACAGCAGCACTATAATAGAACCACTATACCACCACCATCAACCCATACACCCAAAAACGAATGTGAATTTAAAGTAAAATGACTCACTATCAAGTGACAGAGTTTCATTTAATAGTCTCTTACAAAAAATCCCAAAAAAAAAATTTATTTGTTTAGTATTATATTTTTTTATTTATTTATTTTTTATTTAATGAAATTTATTTATTGGTTTATATTAATTAATAAAGTCTTCTGCGAGAGCTTTGTAAAAATTGGTGAAATTAAATTCACAAGTATGAACGCACTGATACGCAAAAGAAATTAAAACTGAAAAATATTTAGTTATTTATTTATTTATGAATTAATTTAATTTGATTTAATTTTTTTTTCTTTTTTTGTTTTGTGCCAACAGCGGCTCTGGGGCTAAGGTTCTAATCAGCAATCTGCCGGTCCACGTCAGATTTGAGGACGTCGAGCTCCTGTTATCGAACTACGGACAGGTGCAAAACGTTGAAAAATTATCCTCCCGCGATCCTAACAGCCAAACTTTTCTCGTCAGCTATGAGACGCAAGAGCTAGCACAGCAGTAAGTGTCTCATATTCATCTCTCCTATTACAACAATTTATTCTATCCAAGAAATATTTATTTTTCAATGTATTCAAATACTGCTGCCAATTCAAACAAAATTATTAATATCCAAATGTATGTAATCCTTTCATTCTAATAATCAACTTTTTCTTAAAAATGTTTTTTTTTTTCTTCTTTCTACTAATCTAGGGCTGTGAACCATTTGAATGGCTACGAATACGACGGTAATCCGATAAAAGTGGAAATGTCGAACGCAGAAAGTCGCCGAAGAGGACGAAGCCAACGTGGCGGTATGGCATTCTCAGGTTTACCAGGTCCTGGTCGTCAAACAGACTTTCCTTTACGTATATTGGTGCAGTCTGATATGGTGGGGGCAATAATTGGTCGTCAAGGTTCAACTATACGGCAAATTACACAGATGACACGTGCCAGAGTTGATGTTCATCGTAAAGATAATGTTGGTTCACTCGAAAAAGCCATAACTATCTATGGTAATCCAGAGAATTGTACAAATGCGTGCAAAAAAATATTGGAAGTGATGCAACAGGAGGCTAATAATACCAATAAGGGGTTAGTTTAATTTTCAAACTGCTTGTAATTTTTTTTTTTCAATTATTATCTAGTTTAATCTAAGTGATAATTTTATTACAGTGAAATTACATTGAAAATTTTGGCACACAATAATCTGATTGGACGTATCATTGGTAAAGGTGGTAACACAATCAAGAGAATAATGTTAGATACAGATACGAAAATAACTGTGAGCAGTATAAATGATATCAATAGCTTCAACTTGGAGCGTATTATCACGGTCAAGGGTAATATTGATAACATGAGCAAAGCTGAGTCAATGATATCAAGCAAATTACGTCAGAGTTACGAGAATGATCTTCAAGCAATGGCTGTAAGTATTTTATAAATATTTAATTCATCTATGCTTTTTTTTTATTATGCTAATATGAGTAATTTTAATTCATTTTTTCTTTGGATATCAGCCTCAAAGCATGATGTTCCCCGGTCTTCATCCCATGGCTATGATGTCAACAGCAGGTATGGGATATAGCTCGCGAGGACCAGGATTATATGGGTCTGGACCTGCACCCTATCCTTATCAAGGAAGTTTACCAACGCAACAAGGTGTACCAGCAAGTGACACCCAAGAAACAACATTTTTATACATTCCCAATAATAGTGTTGGTGCAATTATTGGTACAAAGGGTTCACATATCAGAAATATTATTCGATTTTCTGGTGCTAGTGTTAAAATTGCGCCATTGGAGCAAGAGAAACCTGCTGATCAACAAACTGAGAGAAAAGTTACCATTGTTGGATCACCTGAGTCACAATGGAAGGTTTGTAATATGAATATCTATCGAATTTTTATCTCTTTTTCGATATGTAGAATGTTACGTAGTTCCAATTTTGTCCGCTTGGTGGGGTAATTTTTAAGTTTGAGATTGTGATAGATAACTTTGTATATTGGCACAAATGTCCCAAAGGCCTGAATGAGTCTCTGGTCATGATGAAAGATTAGTATTGATGAGGATTTAGGTTCGAGTCTACCTGACGTTATTCAATTTTTTCCGAAATGATTAATTTGATAATTCAGTTCTGTATCATTAGCTATAATTAAACCTACCAGTTTGGGGTAATGGCGTTATTTAGACATTACCTTGATTCGTGTAGGAAAATTAAAATGAAGAGATTCCTGTGGTTAGTTCACAGATTTACATTGTGATCTTACCCCCGTACCTCTTCAACAATTCACTTTTTTTTTTCTATTTTTAAAATGGCGAAAATCATGACGAAAAAAATGGAGTAAAATTACTCACCCACAGGATAATTATATGTTATTTAATTTTCTGCATATACTTTACACTGTTTCGTACACTTTTATTGTTCTTTAGTTTTCACTCGCGGAAATTTAATTAATAGCATGTTCGTTTAATTAATATTAAAACTGTGAGGATAAAAAATGAACAGAAATTTTGATTTAACGGTTATTATACATGTATATGTGTATATTCGCAGTTTGAAATGGCGGGAAATGTATTTCTTACCCCCGGCAATTATTACTCGACAGTAGAATCGATATTTATATTATTTCAATAATGTTTATTATTTCAGTTTTAGTTTTATAAGTTATTTGATGATGAAAGTATATTATTTATTCGAATATTGGAATTAATTATGATAAATTTGTAACAAATATTGATAATTATACCGAGAAGAAACGTACACTTATTCTGAGCACGGCGATAGAACAGGAATATTGCCTACAATCGATTTATCGCATAGTCAAGTGACGCTTCGATCGATAGGGCAGACATTTTGAAAAATTACGCGCGAATTATGAAACAATTTAATTATAATTCGCTGTATGTATTTTATTACTGCACGTATGTTTATAATTTGTATACTTTGTTATTATTTATTAATATATCATTAAATAATTATTGTAATTCGATTAATGCATTACTCTATAATCGATAATTCGTTAGACATATGATATTGGGTACGAATTATATAATGAAAATGATTTAAAAAAAAAAAAAGTTTCATCAAACAAATAATAAAATTCATCATTTATTTACCAGCCTTCTAATTTTGAATAATTTCGAAATGCTGGATACTGATAAATTATAATAAAAATTAATATTACAGAATTAAATAATTTTTTTTTTCCTTCAAAATATTAATATAGATTAAAACTACGAATGTATTTTTGTTCATTCAAAATAAATAATATAATAAAATTTTTCTAAATTCATATTATACATTCAACTTTGAATTAATTTTATTCTTTAAACATTTTATTAAATTTCAGGCTCAATATTTGATCTTTGAAAAAATGCGTGAAGAAGGTTTTGTCGCTGGTACTGAAGACGTCAGGCTGACAATTGAAATTCTTGTACCAAGTGCACAAGTTGGCCGTATTATTGGTAAAGGCGGTCAAAATGTAAGAGAACTCCAACGTGTCACTGGAAGTGTCATCAAACTTTCTGAACAACAGACAACACCACCACCAGTTGATGAAGAAACTACTGTTCATATTATTGGACCATTCTTCTCTGTTCAGGTAATAAAAAAAATTCAACTTTAATTCAATTCCCAGCTAGTTATTCCCATTTCATTCATCAATAATTAACAATTATTTTATATTTAGTCGGCACAACGAAGGATTCGAGCGATGGTGTTGCAATCAGGAGCACCAGGAAGCGGTACCACCAGTACTGGCATACGCGCTGGACGCGGTAGCAGCCAAGAAGGTGGTGTACGTTCACGAAGAGATGGAAGTGCAACGTCACAACAAGGGAGCTTGTCGTCACAGCCCCAACAACAACAATCTCAGTCCCAGCAGCAACAATCACAGGCAACTCAGCCACAACCAAGCTCACCATCATCAAATCAACAGCAGCAGCAGCAGCAACAACACTCACCACAACAGCAACAACAACAACCACAACAGAATCAGTAACGTTGACGAAACTTCACCTTGTCGCCAACCAACGCCTCACAATTTCCGTTTTCAATCGATCGTGGTGGTTTAAATAACTTCCGTATAATGACTCAAATAAATAATTAAGTTAATCAATCATCATTAATTTAATGATAATTGATTCATTAATTTTCATTATAAATTCTCAATATTACGAATGTTTAATTAATTAATCATGCCCGATGAGCTTTGATGAATTTTCGGAATTTTTATTCAAAATGTAAATCATGTTTGTTTTAAAGCTCACGGGTGATGAGTTGAATTAAATCCACGTTAATCATATTGTAAATGTATGTGAGTGTGTGAGAAGAAATGTAGGAGAGAGAGGCGCGTTAGTGCGTTCGAGTTATGGCTCTGGTAGTCATTAATCTCGTACTATTTTTCATAATATTGAGAATTTATTCTTGAAATAAATCCAATTTTCACAATGAAGATAATAACGTTTATATGCGTATAGATTAATTATGTTTATAGACAATGCACATTTTAACAAACACGAAACCATCGTAATAATTATTCAATCAATCGTGGTGAATGTCAACGATTGATCAATGACGTGTTGTTTATATTATCATTCATTTACGCACGTTACGCACGTATTATTCCTCATTGAAATGATTAATGAACTATATGGTAAATTTAATGAGTCTGATAACGAAACGTAATAAGAAAAAAAAAATAAATAAATAAAAAATCGTATATTATATACGTAATTGCGCGGGTATAATGTTTTATTACGATAAATCCACCACGACGATTTGTTAAACGTGAATAATGAAGAAGAAAAAAAATGACGGAAAACACACACAACCTTATTACCTCATTCATTACGATTAAAGATATAAATATGATAAATCAGAGCAAGGAGAGTGAAATGAGAAAAATGATTGAAAAAAAAAAGAAACCAATTAATCTAAAAGTCTACCTAATATTAAAGTTATGATAATATACACAGAGAAAGAAAGTTAAGTGAATCGATTACACATTTTACGTTATACCATTTAACTACTAAATATTTGCATACCCATATTATTATTAATTGCTGCCAACAATTATTATTATTACAACTTCTTCTGTTTACCACTTGTTCTTGTTTGCTTCATTGCAAATGGAACGATTTGTTTCTTTATTTTTTTTTTATATCAATTAAAATGATTAACTAAAAAGAATTATTAAATGCAGTTTTGTTATAAGCTATCAACTTGAAAAAAATTAATAATAATAACGAGAAGAAAACTACTGATGACATTACAGAGAGTTAGGAGTACGGGGAAAAATCGATAAGTAAACACAATTACATACAATTGAATAATTGAATATAACGCAATTCTCTTAATATTGAAGTGAGCTCATAAATATTTTTTTTTTTTTTTTTTTTTTTTTTCATTAAAGGATGCAGCGTCTCTTGCACCGTAATACCAAAGAAACAATTATGATTTTTTTCGTATTATTAGGGAAGTGAAGTGTGCTCGCGAGAAACGTGCACGCGCGCGCTGCATTTATGAGCTAAAAATAAATCTGGTCTCGGATTCTTTGTTTGAGAGTCAAGAGATAGAGATTGCGTAAATTCGAGTTAAAAGGCGAACCATAAGGGAAAATAAATACTGAATTAATTCATGTCGATTGGTGATAAATATTCTACGGAACCTCATTCAATACGTACACCTCATTCGCCCGTCAATTGATAAGAAATTAATTCGATACAGTGGATGGTGATGTGAGAAACAAAAAAACAAAAACGCATTAAATCATAATACTGATTAATTCTAATGGGAAATTAAAAAAAAAAATGACAAAAAAAATGAAAAAAAAAAAAGAAAAAAATTAGGAAGATTATAAGAGCCACAAAAACATTTTCAGGGATTTTTACTTTACCATGAATGTAGTAATGTGTGAGTGTGCGTGTGATGACTGATTGACAAATATTAATTAATAAGTAATTGATTAATTTTCTGATAAAGTTAAAAAAAAAATTGAGGCGTAGAAGTTTAATTAAGATTAATCTAATCAAATAACCGTGAAGTAAAAAGTTATAGAATCGTCAGAACATCATTTTGTAGTGTATTTCAATCGCGAGCAAAATGAAAATTTTTTTTTATTTTTTTTTTTCAGTAGAGAATAAAAAGAAACACGCTCGGTATTTCAAAAAAGATCTATTGGACAATTTCATGCTCTTGATGCACAAAGGCAGGAATATATATACACACATAAATTGACATTGAATAATAAAAAATGAATATACGTACTCGGGATTTTTATCTCGAGCTTTTTGGTGAATTTTTACTGTCGTGAAACCGCCAAATTACCAAATATCGGACTGACAAATATCCAACGATCGTTTCATGAAGTGCAGAGCTCCCAATATTAGTGGGCAGGTATGGCTCTGAAGAAAAATAAAATCGTTATTCGCAAAAAAATTTTATAATGTTGATAATGGTTATTTAATTAATATTTGATGATGTTCTAATCATCAAGCTTAAGAAAAATCATTCGCATTATTAAATTTCCATCATTCTTTGTAATTTTTTTGATGAATTGGTTGAATATAATACACTTCATGTAACGTCGAAAATTTTCTTCTTATCCCTTATATTGGGAATTATTTAAATCGATCATCAATTTAAAAAAAAAAATGTACAATCGATCAGTAATTTTTCAACTTGTCGTTAAACAATGGATAGCTTTGTATTTCTTTAATATGAAAATACGAGACAACATGTCCAGTTGTTTAATCAAATTTTGTCCGGCATTCGATAGGCATTTAGTACAAAAAAAAAATAATAACGTGAGGTTAAGTATTAAAGAGAAACGTTTGCGTTAGAGATCGTCAAATTTGGAAAGTGTGAAATCGTTAAATATTTATCAATCGAAATCCACAAAGTGGTGATTAAATGTTTAGCTCACGTTTTATATTATCACACTCATTTCGCGTTTTTCCCCGGAATACATTGGTATATGAGTGGATATTATAGAGAGTACGAAGCTGAAATATAATAACAGCTTATTTAACAATGAATAAATGAATAAAAATTTATTTTGATGAGGCAGAAAGAGCGCGAATTTGAGGGAAAAAAAAGATTGATGAATTAAAAAAAAAACAAAAATGAGAGAAAAAAAATAAGAGTATAAGTTTATTTTTGATACATTGTTGGGAAGATCTAAGTAATTCTTTCTTTTTCGATTTTTTTGTTAGATGTTTTAATAACTTAATGAATTTTAACGATATTAAGGTATAACAGGAGTTGAGTATAAAAGAAAAAATGAAGAAATGAAAATTTTTTAATATAAATAAAGG
This sequence comes from Microctonus hyperodae, assembly GCA_030347285.1. Lineage (NCBI taxonomy): Eukaryota > Metazoa > Arthropoda > Insecta > Hymenoptera > Braconidae > Microctonus > Microctonus hyperodae. Next base: position 8,314,381 of record JAQQBR010001832.1, on the reverse strand, counting down.
AATGAGTAAAAAAAAAACTAAATAAAATGAATAAAAGTGTTTAAATGAAAGAGAATGTAGTAAAAAAGCGAGACAAAGTAATTTCGTGAGTGAGACATTTAAAGATATGATAAATAAAAGTAAAAGAGAAAAAGAAATTCGAGTGCATGCAGTTTTTTGCACTGTGTGTCGCAAGGAGAAACAAAGTGTTTTTTAGTCGGATAAATTGTATATTATATTTAATATATTTCGAAATACGGCGGTGGTCAGGTCGCAGGGAGACCCGGGCCCACCCAACATAATTAACATTCACATGAGAATAGATTGAGTGAACGTCAGAATGCTCGGGCTCACAGTTTTATGTGACACGTAGTTTTCTGTTGGTTTTCTCCAATTGCACGCGGCCTCCCGCTTCTACCACTTCTGGATTATTTATCAAGCGTAAATATATATGAAAACGAATTTAAATAAAAACAAACAAGAAACAAAATAAACGAATAAACAATTACAAAAGTGCCAAGGAATACAGCTACTAAACTCACAGTGAAAGGAAAACAAATTAGTTAAATTTAAATTAAACAAATCATTCCACTCTTTCGGCAAATTTTTCATTAAAATAAAAAAATAGTTTCAAATAAAAAATTAAAGATACAAAATATCGGAGGGCAAGAATAATTACTCTTTTACATTTGTTATCGCTTAGAATTCAACTCCGAAATTTCATAGTACTCACAGATTGGATATTCGATCCATTTTAGTATACTGAGGGAACTACTAATTTAATTCATTGATTCAATCTTGAAAAAAAAAAATAATGAACTTATGTAAGCGTAATTTAATTATCATTATTAACACATCATCAGTCTCATTACTTTTGACGAAAATATATTTTTTTTTTTGCGAAGCTTCAACACGCAAATAAAAAAAATCCCCTTCGACTTCGTTGCTCGCTCATAGTTTTCTGAATCTCTCAAGCTGAATGTATGAAAATGCAACAAAGTGTATTAAAAATATTGAAAAAAAATATACGTAATATTAAACAAAACGAAGACATGGACCAAATAGGCAGTCATCGTCACGCAAACGATAAAACATATAAGATGATTATGAAACAAATGCAGCCAGTCGGGAAAATGAACAATGAGGAAAAAAAATACATAATTTTTAATAGACATCAATAAATGTTTTTTCGATTGAATCTTATTTCGGCAGTATTTACACCTGCAACATCAGCATCTCCTCAAGGCTAAAAGTAACGATGCCAGGAGTGGTGAGAGACTGGGACAAAAACAAAAATAAAAAGATTAAAAAAACAAAAAATCAGAGATGTTATAGTAGAGAGATAAGAAAAGCGCATATTATTGTATAATGTTGCGTTATCTGTGAGACCCGCTCACACGCTTGGTGCGAAAACGGGAGATGAAATGTACAAATCAAACAAAGTAAAAAAGAGAAAATTGAAGAAAGAAATTATTAATATAATAATGATAACTTAAAGATTTTAAAGTTATAAATTATTAAGCGTGGTTGAGGGATGTGAGTGAGTTAATAAAAAACGAGAGAAAGAGTGTAAGGGTGAGAGTAAAAGAGAGAGAGAGTGTGATGAAAAAGATGATAATTAATTAAGGAATACCACGGAGAAATGTACAAAATCGAGTAATCGCTAAATCGTAAATGTTAGTATCTAAAATATTTAATCGCGCAGAGATTGTAATTGTGTGTTACTCAAAAAGAAAAAAAAGAAAAAAAAAGAAAAAGAGATATAAACATAAACTGACACATAGAATCGTGCACACGTACGTATGGTAGACAAAAAAAAAAGCTCATTTGATAAATATTTCATATTAAAATTCAATAAGAAAAAAAAATATACAAAATAATTCAACAACGAATCGAGAGCTTATGTTGAAAGAAATCCAACATTGTCACACCATCATTTTAATCATTTATGAATAATAATAAACAAAAAAAAAGCACGAATTCTATATACTACCCACGAAAATACCGATACGGCGTCTAACGCGTAACAGCTACGCGATTCGCGAGCCACAATCACACGAGAAAGTAACCAATTTATCAGGTGTGCGCATAAACATTAATTTACACCGG
>JAQQBR010001832.1:8288806-8298964 GCA_030347285.1 Microctonus hyperodae | reverse complement strand
AAAAAAAAAAAATAAAAGAATTAAATGCCAAGAATAATAAACGTTAATATTCGTTAATTGATTGGCAATATAGAAATAAATCACGAGCAGATAAAAAACAGCCAAGTAATGTTGCATTTGTAACATGAATATATTTAACAAACATATAAATATATCTTTCTGAAATATCTATAAAAGCGCGGTAATACACTGATATTATTTTTATAATTCGGTATACGCAGCGGGATGCTTTAGGCCGCGCCCAGTATGTCCCCACCCTTATTGGTAGCTTTATCCCCACCGTGATGAGCGCAGTTGGGGCGCGCGGTGAGCTGTAATTTCATCTCCACAGTTCCCTTTCTCCCTCGCCACTCTTTAGCTTGTTTAGTTTGTGTCCCCCCACTTTATTCTTCCCGGCGCCCGGGACAGCTCATCTACCCCACCCTAAGCTATACATATATATAAATATATATTTCTATATGTGAATGTAAAGACGCGCGCGCGTTCTCTTGGCCCAAAGGCGACCGCGCGAATTGGAAAATGCGTACGTCATTGAGCCGGTGAATTGCAGAGACATCTGGTGGACGCCGGTAAGCAACTGCAATCGTTTCTCTTTGCCCCTTGCATACATAGCACCACCGCCATCATCGTTATATACCACCAAAGCGCTTATTCTCTGTATACATAGTCTATAGAAGCGAAAACGTAATGCGCGGGCTTCCCATTATATTGCCAAGGCCAAATTCCCCCTCATTGAAACCTTCAAGTGGATATAATATCTGGCGTCATTCTCTTTTGCTTGAGTTATCCGCGCGCGCTTTCTCGCTTTGGTACGAATGAGCGAAGGAAAAAATAAAGAAAGAAAAAAAGGCGCGCGCCCAATGCTCGATGAGGAGGGATCGATGCTTGAAGGAATCAAACGCAATTGTTGCCAAGATAAAATGTGTGTCTATTGTATATATACAATAAGTATATAGCTCTGAACATTCGTTGCCGCCAAAAAATTATAAAGCCCATAATGCCTACGCGGATATGTGTACGAATGATGCTTTGTCATTGATGATTGCTATCTGTACGCGCCATTTTTTAATATTAAAATTCATCGACCGTGTATATACATTGTGGATATATTGTATATGATTATACATTTGTGTATGTAAATACATGTATTTATTATTTTATTATGCGTTTTCCGGTTTTATATTTTATATGACACTGTTGATGAATAGAATTATATGTCATCGATATTTATTATTATACCACTTGGCGCCGGAACAAGTTATATAAGTTCAAAAATATGAATGCATGGTGTTCAAAGTGCGATTATATATAGTTCGATGACTGTGTATATATGTATGTATATAACCCAGGACATCTGGATGAAGGCATCGCAATCTGAAGTTACGCAATGGTCTTTGAAATTAGAGTATAGTCTGATGGTCAAAAAGTGAGAACATATAGTTTGATGTTTTCGTTGAGTGTTGGTATATAAAGATTTTTTTTGATAAAATATATTTTTTGGTACTGAGTTGTCCTAAGGCGCCGGTCCCACAATTTTAAGTGTCAGGATATACTTCCTTCCGAGAATTCTCAATTCAGGTCAATGTGTGGATACGCCTTCTGTAAGGCTTTATATATTATATGCGCCCAGGGATCATTGGATATTATAAATGAGATATGTATGTATAGAAGAAGGAGGTTGTGTGTGTTTATATATCCTAAGTTTATTTGATAGCCCACAATTTCTTCTAGAGTTTTTTTACCATTTTTTTTTGTGTTATACGAAGAAAATTCGTGCGTTTTTGTAAGCGATATTCTCACGCTCTTTATTATGTGTATGGTTGTACACATATTTTATTAAATATTTATATTTGTTTATTTGTTATTTTTTCTGTTTTTTATAAAGAATTTTATTTATTCGAAGAAATGTTTTTTTCTTTTAATTTTATAATGTTATAAAAGTCGCAGAATTATTCGATAAAGTTGCGCTATTTGTTCTGGAGCTTGTTTGCAAAATTTATTTTGTCTATAGCAGCGGCTGTAACATAGGGGGACAGTCCATGGGGGTTCTATTCAATGCTACATACACCTGATGTGTGCAAAGTATAGAAGCCACTCACACTTTTTTTCCGGTATACACACGACAGACAAAATTATGATTACAAATTGTTGAATTACGCAGATTTTCAAGGGACGTCGTGAAGTTGCATCAAGTGTATAAATATAGTAAATGAAGAATATATATTTTGCTAGTGGTACTTTTTACAAGTAATAAATTATAGAGCAGAGAAAATATAATTTGAGACAGGTTGACTCGACCTTATACGATAATAAATAAATCATTCTTGCCACATAATCGATTAAACAATCATTTAGAGATCTGATGTTGGCGATCTTTTGTTAAGCAATGAATTAATGAGAAATATTTTTTTCCATCGATTTTGTTTATGTTTATAACATAAAAAAGTAAGAAAAAAATACGGTGGGCCTAACAAAAACATTTCATTTAAGTGCATCAGTCGAAATGAATTATGATCCTAATAAATACCACGATGACCCATTCGCTTTTCGGTATCGTTTAAAAATTGTGGTTCGCTCATGATTACCTCTTCAAATTACAAGAATCCTATCATTAAAAATCATTATTACTTCTGTCAATATTTTTTTACCATTATAAATATAAAATGACAGTTTCAAACAAAGAATTATATACTTATATACCGCACAATATTATGAAATTTCTCGGAAGATTTCACATTTTCATTACAATAAAAAATAAAAAAGAATCTTAAAAAAAATATAAAATCGCATCAATTGTTCCTTAGAACTAACTTTTTTTTTTTTTATTATTTTCTATATGAGAATTTATACAACGGCGGGACATGCTCATGTGTTATATATTTTCTCTTTCGGTTTTTCACCCTCGACAAAATCTTTTTGAGGTGATCATCAGACAGGCGCACCCCCGAAGGTGTCACTTACAAAGTGCAGAATATGATAAAAACACTATCCATATATCCGCCATCCGTTGCAATTTTATACTTGACTAAGAAGATTCATGGCCCCGTGGCAATAATTTTGTATGTATCAACTATGAAGTTACGTTGATAAAGAAGACAGAATTACGGAGCTTACAAGGTACCTGCATATTCACGCTTAACCAAGAAGATAATTGATTAGTTTGGCGCCTTAACCCTTCCTGCAGAATTCATTCTTTCATACATCCACATTCACACATTTTTTTTTTATACATGTAATATTATTTTTCACACGACTAGAAAATAAAGAAAAAGAAGCGTGCATTGTTTTTTTTTCTTTCCACTCAAAATATATACACTGATATAATTTATTATTCCACTAGATAGAACATTGAGACTGTCAAAGGCATAAAAACACATTTATACATACACACACCCACATACACACCTTGCCTGAATCGATTACTCGTCGAAGGTCAGGAGAACGCATACCTGAAATGAATACATACATGTGTATATAAACACGCAAGTGTGTATCGAAGTTGTGTGTCTCGATGGTGGAATTATATTGACGGGCGGAAGTCTGTGTCGGGCCGACTAAATTCGCGGTAACCGAAATACATGTATATATAAAAATATATATACTTGTATATATCTAAAGTATTTTTTTAGAGGGGAATAAATTCAAGGCCAGGCCACTTTTCATAACAGTCAAACACTCCCCCAAAAAATATATATTTTGGCACTTTTATATGTGTGTAACTTTAATAGTTTCGACGTTGTCTTGGAAAAATAAAACTAATGTATAATAGCTGGGAAAGACACATTGCAATCAGCATTAATTTAAGTTATAAGTGTGTAATAAAATCGTCCAATGATGATTTTATGCACATTACAAATGTCTGTATTTGTTATTACTCATTATTATAAATGACTCAAGGTCATAAGTTTAATTTGTTTTTATATAGAAAACATGTGTTATGCCACTCATCGTGATGGGCAACTATAATATATAGATGTAATATTTTTTATTTCAATCCATTTTATTTTCAGGGTAATGACGATATTTTGGGGTAGGTTCATTGAGGGCTGTGTATATATAAACTATCTTTAGCTTTAATTAATAGTTGCACGGTTCGTAAATATAAAGATGAATGGAGCGTGGCCACAAGCAGAATATATAGGTCTCTGTTTATATATGTATACATAGTGAAGAAGATGAAGAAGAAGGAGGAAGAATGATGAGGACCAAATGGTTTCTAAAATATAGTTGACCATAAAATATATAGATAAATGAATAGAAAGAAAGTGTTTGAAAATGCTGCTTTAAATTATATATTGCTGTGTACAAAAAATTTAGGTGTGAAAATTAGTATGCAATTTTATTGAAGTTGTAGGATAAAACAAAGAGCTTTTTAGCTGACCTTCAAGCATGAGATTTATAAGGGATGATAATGTAGATATGTGTATATATAAATTTAGCTTTGTGACCCGTTCGGTAATTTTGATATAAAAAGAGACTTTTTTTTTTTAGTTTTTGGCGTGTCATGGAATAATTTTCATGAATTCTGGGCGTGTAGATAATGCTATAGAGGAGGGTTGTAATAGCTTTGATGGCGTGCGTGTATGTGGGGTGAAGTCAAGTGAATTTTTACATTGTGACAAAGTGCACTAGTCTTTTATGTATGTAATAATATACAAATAATTTATTTTATCCATCACGTACTATCTAAATTATATGCGCGATTTAGCAAGACGATAATAAAAGAAAGAAGAAATAAAGTCTTTACAATAATTATATATAAATTAACTTAAATTAAATGTAATATTGGATTGAATTATTTAAATATTAGATATTCATACTTGTTAATAGCGAATGGGGATCGGGATGTTGGTCAGAGTGTTGAAAAATATTTAGAATGATAAAGAGAAAGGGAGAAATTGGCAATGCCACAGAATAGAATGATGATATGCTTTGGTAATAGTATAGTGTGATGGAGCTGGCAAAGCCAGAGAGGATTTAGGCCAGGAGCTTATAGGAAAATAGGGTGTAGAGTCACGTGAGTGTTTGATGCGAAGGGAATACTACTGGTAGATATTTTGTTAGGGCGAGAGAGATGTGTATAAAATAAGGGAAAAGTGAAAGAGACGCTGCAAGAAATGCGACGCGTTGGTTGGTTGAGTTTTGCAGCTGGAGGGAAGAAATGCGAGTGAGAAAATAGAGTTAAAGTGAGAGGAAGAGATACATATGTATATATACAATGTGAGTGGGTGAGTTTCTCGAATCAATAGCAGAGACCGTCACGCACCCTTAGGAAAAACTTTTCGCCGCACGCTGGGAAACGCACTCGCACACACGTGCGGTCTGTTGAATTCTTCAATTTTGCAAAGAGAAATATATATATTATGCGAGAAAAAGAGAAACCCGAGATTATAGCAGCGCATACGAAACAAAAGAATTTACAATTCACATATTAAATATACATATATTGTCAGCTCTTTCATCTTTGGTTAATATTCGTAGTGACTAGTAAATCTGAGGAATAAATGATGGAATATATAATTGGATCTATTGTTGATTGCATTTGTATGTGTAGAACAATGGATTAATTTTAATAACAAAGATATGAAATAAATTTAACTGAAGAAATATTTATATTCATTGCATTGAATAAAGTCATGATGTGGTAAATTTATAATTAATTATTCTTTGTTCTCTGGGTAATATTATATATTTTTGTTATACGTGATGATTCTGCTGTCGGCGAATATGATTGATCATGTCTGAATGTGAATGAGGATGGATAAATCCAATTTTTTTTTGTCATATTGTTTAGGAAAAATAATTTTATTTTGCTTTGGGAAAAACTTACCTCCATCCATTGCCGAGCTGGCCAACTGGGGATTCCGGAAGGGCGGTGCCGCCACCCCTGTAAACAAGGAATGCATATTTTTGTTGGATAAACTGAAGGGATATTGGGACAAGGTATTTTATCATAGGATCGCGCATCTCTATCACTTTATTTTTTCCCCATTTCTAAAACTAAACAAAAAAAAATTATATAATATATAATTTCCACCCTCGGCTTCTCAATTATGACTGATAGAAAATTTGATTAATATTTTTTCGCGTGCTGAATACATAAATAGATATTTATAATTATTAATATTTAAATTATTTCTTTGATGTGACAAGAGTGACGAAATAATATTTGTATATTTCTGGTGGTTTTTGTTTACGTAATGAAGAATAAAAAAAAATTTATTTAGTGTATATATAAAAGACACAACGGTTGATTAAAGTCTTCGTGAGATGCATGTTAATTATCATGTTCTCCAAGTGATATTAAACGAGTAAAAAATTAATTACCAAGAAAGGAAAAACATGAACAAAAAAAAATTAATACATATATAGTGATGCGATCAGGTGGTACGATGAAGAATACATGAATTATTTCTTTTCTTTCTCTTCTTATATATGTTTTACTGCTTATCCATCTGCCCCACTCTCTTTCTTTCTCTCTCTTACATACAGCGGATCCAATTCACGAGGTTTTGGTCACGCCAATTAAGCGAAATCGCCGTTAAATATCACCCTTATCGTAATGCCGCATGTGTCCCGTACTCTTTTACGGAATTTCATTTCGGCGAAAACCCGTTTGGTCATTTTTACATCGTCATATAGTCTTTCACCCCCTTCTGTCGCCATGTTTATAATTCATCTCAATATTGTGCTGGCGAATTTCATAATAGCAAAAAAAAAATAATACAAGCGCAAAAGAGGGAAGAGCTCTTTGATTATTCGTCGACCGGTGTTTTTACAGGCCCTTAAGATAGCAATTTATGATCAATTAATGTTTTACCTGAAGCTATATCAAGTCACATCGTCGTACAGAATCAATTTGTTTGAGAAAATGAGCTTTTTCTGATGTTCTCATATGGCCCTTTATTTCTTTCATCTACGTTCATATTTTTTTTTATCATTATTAATATTTGTATTTTATTTTTGCGACGTTGACAGATTATACTCTGCTTGCACATTATGTAGATTATTATTTGTAATTCTAATATGAAAATTGTGTTCATCCCCGTCAACAAGCTGGGAAGAAATATTATAATTTACTATATAATATTTAATCAAGGCAGAGTTTATAAAATATATGATACATAGAAAAATTTTCATTGTGAATAATTCGTGTGTTTGGAATATATATTTCTACCAGGTGCACATGAAATCGTGGTTGCTACGATAATTTTAAAACGATGCGCTACTGAGGTTAACCAGACAGGTGTCGGTGGCCTCGTAGAATGCACCTGAAAAATCGCGCCTTACTACTTCTCATTTCTTAGTTGTTTTTCGTCGTTCGTATATATGTTAGTTTCATCTTCAATTTTTTTTTTCCTCCACTCTGCTTCAAGTTTTTTCTTTTATTTCTCCAAGTGGCGCGAAAGTTTACGATCGTACCAGGGAGTATCTCGCGTCAAAGCGGAACCAGAAATAGTATTGTTGGCTCAAGCGCTCACAAAATTAAAGAGAGAAACTAAAATGAACAAAGAGGGAAACACGGGGGATAACAATAATTATTGCACGTCAGTGTACATCAATTTCGAAATAATTAAGCGACGTTGAAGTTGTTCCCTTCTTCATATCACCTGCGGATTGGTTAAAAATTCTCTCCCACTTTATTTATTTGTTTATTTTCTTTCTTCTCTATCTCTTCTTATTCTGTATATAATTTCCTCCCCAATGCATTAAAAATTTCCACGAACTAGTTCCAGAGATATTATTCAGCTCTCTCTATAGATTTTTATGGAGTAGCCATAACAACATGACAATGATGGCACTTAAAAAAATTTTTTTTACCCTTTTCTCCCAACAGTAGATAATCAAATAGCCGAAAAAAAAATAGTAAATCGTAAAAATGTTTTAGTATTTTAAATATACTATACACTGAGTGAAATATTTACATTTCTTGGTTTCGGGTAGCGTTAAAAAATATACTTTTAAGATACCATATATATACAAAACTACCATCATGGAGGTCTGCGAAACGATAATCGCATTTTAGCACGTCGACTTATTGTTCTCGTCGCGCCTTTGTGTATTATCTAAGTGCGCAAATTGCATTCCACCTCAGTGAATATATATTGCCTGAAGCTGTCGATCGTTTTGGTGGTGCGCGGACTCTCCATCAGTAAAGCCCTGTTATTACCAACCTATTCTCGAGACCATTCACTGTATATACACCTTAAATATGTATACAAAATATAAACACAAACTTCCAGACGATTTATCTAAATATCAGTATGAAAAATCCGCATTGAAATATAGCCTTCCTATAATACCGATTAAAACAACTAATCTACAAGTAGCGCAAAAGTGAATTCAATCAATGAATAAATATCATTAAAAAATTTTTTTACACGCTGCGACTTTACTAAATTAATATTTTCTTAATTTCACAATCAACCCTGCACAATGCAGTGGATAATGAGGAAATTATTTTAAGTATTCGTTAATTATTTAGCGACTTGTATCATGTATGCTTAACTCGACCGATTGTTGATGAGATTTGACAGTGCAGCAGGGAATAAATTATTTGTGCAGTGTGAACGCAGCTGCATCCTGGCACTCTCATCTAATCGCGATTGCTTGAAAGTATGCATATATGTACATTATAAAATAAAAAAAACTATCATATACTTTAAGCAAACATATCAAAGTGCAGATTTACGTGATGTAGGGTTAGCTAACTGTTGCAGTATATTTATATTAGTATTATATGGGATTATTTTCAACTTGTCATCCAAAGTACAGCTAGTATATAAAGAAGTCTACTTCAGTACGTGAGAAAAAAAAAACATCGCTATGTACATATATGTGTAATTTATACGCGTGCATATATTATTAATGGAAATAGAGTAAAAGATCGTATTGAATAATTTCTTGAGAGTTAGTAAAGTCCAGTTTGTGTTTGTCTTGTATCTTTTTTCGCGTCAAGACACAATAATACAGATAGAGAGTTTGCATAAGGGACTATATGTATGTATTACGATATATAATCCTACTATAAAGTCGTTTCTAGTGAGACCGGATGATTTCTATAGTCATTTAAATTTTTCTTCTTTCTCTTCTTCCTCCTTGCCAACCAGTGAAATAAAAATATGTATATATAATATATGTAACGCAAATATATTTATAATATATACATGTGAGAAGGAGATTCCTTGATTTGATTATACTTTAAAATACGGCTCGTGCGTCTAACTTGTTTTGCAATCCATCTATGAATATACATAGTTGTATATTTATATACACATACATCACTATACACTTAACGTTCATTCATGATGTGTAGATATATATATATATATATTACGTACATACAGATATATAATACATCCACTAGTTTTTTTTTTCCTTTCCTATTTAAACATATCAAATCAAATGTATTTAAATTTTTAATATTTCAATTAATTTGTAACGATGAATTTTTTATTTTTTTATTATATTAATATGCATGTATATAAGTATATAAATTTCTGACATTTATCTATATACATATACACATAAGTTTTATCTAGTTTTCATAATTATTCATAATAAATAATTGAGAGAAAAAAATTTTTTAGAAATATAAAAAAAAATTTTTCAGTGTTTCTATATTTTTTTTTACCTTCATGTAAATCACATTGACGAACATCACGCAAAGCGGTGATATAAGCATATTACGATGTGCAACAAGTGCATGAAGAGTGCATGTGAATGTGTAATCGTGTGGTGGGAGAGAAGATTGTGCGATGGAAGGAAATAAAGAAGAGAAGAGAAATTGAGAGAGGGCAATGTAAATGTCGTGTTCGCGCGTCTCGTTCGCGGAAGGGGTGACGCTGCAACGTGTTGGGGGAGGGGTCAGTTTATACATTTATATATATGAATACACATATACATATGTACATGGATGTATAGAATACACATACATATATGTATGTAGTGTGTAGGGGGGAGAAAACTGCACGAGGTTGGCACGCGCCACATCCGGCGCACACGATTCACTGTGTCGATGCCTTGAGGGAGAAAGGGGAGGCCCAAGCGCACTCCGTGCCGACGAAGAAGTATAGAGGGGCCATTAGAGGGCAAAACGAAGCGGCGCAATGATGCATCGCGATTAGCGAGAATATGTCTGCTTCAGAGCATTGTCCT
>JAQQBR010001832.1:8266382-8277261 GCA_030347285.1 Microctonus hyperodae | reverse complement strand
CAATCTGAAAAAGCAAGTGATAAAAAGAAGCGATGTATGGAAAAAATAAAATAATAAACTCGTTGATAGTCATCAAAAAATGCCTAGGCAGTTGTTCTCATCCGAAAAATATATTATCATCGAATTTTCCATATATTGTAGTAGGCTGTGTTGTGTCTGAAAGCTGCAAAATATAGGCGGCAGAAGCGTTAGAAAAAGCATACAGCAAAGCTATATATAAATATACTAATTTATTATTCAATTTTTTTTTCTTCATTTTTTTTTTACGTATTTTTAATTTTATTTTACTATAAATATAAAAAGCTATTAGGAATGTTAAGAGTAGCAAAAGCTTAAAGTTACTATTTATTTATTTTATTAGAAATATTTATTTAATTTTTATTATTATTCTACACTCACCATTGAGTTTATCGATAGCACGATCAGCAGTAGATTGATCCGAGCAGTCAACGAATGCGTAACCACCTCGTTTAACAAGTATTGTCGTGCACGATAAATTGTGATCTTGAAATAATTGACGCAAAGTTGCTTCATTGCAATCTGATGGCAAACTTCCTACATAAAGTTTTGACATTGTGGTCGGAGTTGTGGATTGCTGTTGCTGCTGCTGCTGCTGCGGCTGCTGTTGTTGCTTTCTCGACGCAATGTTGGCGGTTTTTCCGAGTTGAAACTCGGACACGTGGTAAGCAAAAGACGCGCGAGTTCTCGTTGTCGTTTCGTTGATCTCGTTTCCACCGAGACCACCACTCAACTTTCTTCCTTCTCTTCACTCTTGCCTCGATCGTACCCACTCTTCCTACTTCTTCTGATTCCTCTTCAATGATCTTCGCCACCACCTTGTGGTTTCGCGCGCGTACAGAAGCCGTAGATAATGAAATATAAAATAAGCCCAAGCGTTATTTATGAAACCAACACAACTAAACGATCACGTATACAAAAAATTACACAAAAGAAACTTGAAGTTGGTGTTTAAAACGTTAATTTCAAAGCTCGCGATCTTGTTTTTTTTTCTTTCCTCACCGATATTAATCTGACGCGTTATGTATCTGTATACGTGGATAAATACGACTGATGAATGAAAAAATATCTCGGCACAGTTTTATAAATATAATTTTTCGTTGTTTTTTTTTTATCTGTATTATACACGAAGAGATATATTATACTTTATCTTCATTCTTTAATAAATCGTTGTGAGTGTGTATGTCCCGTATTTTATATTTTATGTCACTGGTACTGCAGCCTCTTTATTTTTAATTATTATTTTTTTGGTTTACAATGATGATATTGAATCTTTGTGTCAGCGAAATGACGCGGATGTGTTACGGTTGAAATATCGAGACGAACTTAGCAACGAGTTCGCTGTTGTGTAGATTCGCTTTTGTCTTCTGTCTCTCTTTCTCTTTTACTCGTGCAGCTCTTTCTTTATCTCTTTCTCTTTCTCCCTCTTTCTCTTGTTCTTTGTCGCTCTCCCCTCTTGCTCTTTCACTCTATCTCTCTCCCTCTCTCGCGCTTGTGACCCCCTCGTTATTTTCTCGTACACACTTTCCCTCGATGAATAATAATGATGATAATAATGACGATGATGCACCTCTTGAGCGCGTGTTCACTTGTCGGCGCGATTTTTTGAGCGCGGGAAAAATCGAATGGCAATTTTACTTCTTTCCTCTTGCCTCTCTCTCTTTCTACTTTACTATCATTAATTCTATCAATGAATGGACTTCTTTTATTTAATTTCGCCCGGCAAAGAATAAAAAAAAGACTGAACTTAATTTAAACTGTCGTTCAAAAAAAAAAAAAAAATTAATAAATAATAAATAATAACGTCTTGATAAACTGTAAGAAAACCGCTAAGGACACGAGGATCGTACCAAGTTATAAGCAGTATGTACACCCTGGACTCTCCTACCAGCACTTCTGGCTCGAATGCGGCTGGTCTCGCATCAGCTACAGGCCCTCGTACGACGCGAAGCGATGCAAACTTGTTTTTTTTTCTTTTTTTTTTATTCATTCTTTTACCGACGACGACACAACGCCTGTACAGACTTGAAATCCGCGCGAATTCACATCGCCCATTGGTCAAACGGACACCACGTGGGCGCCCCCTCCGATTACCGCCTCTGTCGGCCATTGGTTAGAATATTCGCATGCCGGTTTTGCGCTATAAGGCCGCACGCTGCTGCTGCTGCTGCTGCTTGCGGTTGTTGCGCTCTCATGTGCGCCCATTTAGCAATATGTATATAGCAGCTACTAGAATATACCTAGTAAAATGGCAAGGCTGTTGCGTTCTCGCGCGGTCACGCACGCGCGTAGAAATATATAGACAACAAAGTTATATTGGTGTGCAAAAGAGAGAAAAAAAATTCTACCAGGTGTAGTAACTGTAACTGTTATGGTGAAATGTATTTTTCTAGTTTTATATATTTGCTCACAGTTGTATGATCGATGGTTTGTTTATAATTTTGTAATTATAGACTAACGATTATAGATATGTCTGTTCACTTGATTATATTTGTCTACAATTATTATAAGTGTTGTATAGACATTATACTAATAAGATGTATGTAATATTGAAAAGAAAAAAAAAACCTGCAAGAGAAATAGAGTGAGGGAATGAAAGAGTAGCCCATTGAATAATTTGTTTCGGTTTGTCAATTGTTCCAGTGGTCTCCCTTTATATCTCAACTTTTCTCTCATAGTTCGCACGCACAGTTTGTTGCAGCATCAACACAGGGTGTTCCCATAGTAGCCGATTTGCTTCAGTAAACGAAGTAGAAAAAAAATGCTAGACTTCTTGCGCATGGGTTTATATGCATTTTTATTCTTACATAGTTGTATAAAATACCAGGGGTGATCAAATAAGTTTTAGAATATAGACAAGCTGGGGGAATTTATATTTAATATTTTTGAAAAATAGTTTTCAGTAAGTTGGAAAAATTCAGATGAAATATTGTTACATTTTTATATGTCATATATTGTCCATAATCATTTATTATTGACATATTTATTATTATTCATAAATCAATTATTTTATTTATGTATATAATTTATATCTCTTCACGCCTTTGTGTTATATCACTTTCGATTTTAGAATCACCAATAATCAACCCTCCACTTTCGGTTAAAAAATTATTCGATTCACCTACAGGTTCATTGATTGAACGTTTAATAAAAGCATATGTCTCTCCTATAATTTCATTATCAAAGGGGGGATGTAATGGTTCAACCCTAGAAAATTATTTCTGTAATAATTTCATTCTTGACTTTTCAATTAAATTTATCGATACAAAATTTTTTTTTTTTATATATAAATTCGTAGATGTTATATTGCATTGCGGAAATAATGTGCAACAATTTTTCTCTCTACGACTTTGCCTTTGTTCTCATGGGACCTGTATACACATACACATAAATGTATGTATGTATATATTCTCTATGTAGAAGGGCGTTAAACTGAGGGTGTATATGCTCTAGGGAAGAATGAAAATGCTCTGGAAATCCCTGAATAGACGCAGCTGCTACGTTTTACATTACACAATCATGTGGTCTACATTTCTTTATTTATCTCCTTAAATCTATATATGTACAATTTTTTTTTTTTTACCAATTTCACAAATACTATTTCTATGTGTTGATTTATCTACTATGTATTTCAACTTCCTATTTTATTTATAAAAATAAAGTAAATGAATTAAGAATAAAAATATTTCTCTCTACATTTATCTATGCTTATCAGAAAATAAAAAATATTTAATTCTTTGTGAAATAAATGGCAGAAAAAAAATTACATCCATGATTAATCGATGGGTTGTCTTTACTTAATGGCTGTACAGTCGGTAACTGATAAGTTAGGCGAACTCTGACTTGCCTGTATAGCAGCTGCAATATCTTTATGTATATCCAGGGTGGGCGATAGTTCGTCTTACATCTGTCGCTAGAGGGATTCATTTTTTCTAGTCGAATCAACAAATGTATTCACATTTAATATTTAACTGTCACATATTTGAATACCTAATCTACACTTGTAATAGTCGTGGATGTTTAAAAAAATACATTCATCCAACCTATAATATATAATATAAATATGCTAATCCGATTTCAGAATAATATTTCAGCAGGAAATTTCTTCTTTATTCTTTTTTTATTATTTGTTATGATCAACTTGACAAAGGAAAATTTGAACAAGATATTTAGATGTAAAATGTTTTAATGCATTTTTTGTTTCATATCTATTTCAGTTTTGAATTTTTTTTTTATGTCGTAAATTCATCGCTGAGGCTACAATAATGAACAGTTGGGTTCTATTAGTATATTAGACGCAGGCGTTTATAGACTTTCGTGCAGCTGGCTTTGCCACGTATACCGACCGTCCTTTTGCGCTTCAATGATCCTTCTGCCTCGGTCATATATCTCTAAATAGAAGGCCATAGGAAAAATACAATATATCAAATCCATACTAAAAACTCAGCACAGTGCAAAACTTTCAAATATTTTGATCTACCAACATTTATATTTATTCTCAATAAAATTATCATCAATACTCTCACACTATAAATTCTACTCCCCAAATTATTTCTTCATCATTCCAACATTATAATAATTGATTCTAATCAAATATAAATACTCAAATAAAAAAATTAAATTTACTTCATACACCGGAAGAACATTTACATAAATGAAATTATACAAGTGAATTATACAATGATCTCTTTTTTTTTTTATCGTCATCCCTCACTTCAAATGGATATATTTTTGACTCCCTCCTTCGTTATTCTCTTCATTATTGTTTGCTCTGTTACTCAAGCTCATCTTCCATCTTGTTTTCTCTCTTATTTTTCATTATTTCGCATTTCCTCGCGCGGGACAGCTGCAACCGTTACGAATGCCGGGATAACGAGCGCGTCTAAAGGATCACGGAATCCATTATACCCGCTGTGAAATCGCAAAAAAAATTTTTTGGCAACACAAAAGAATCTGATCTCACGGAGGATCCAACGATGACAAAATTCAGGGGCAAGCACGTCGTTGTTCCCTTTTGAAGTGGCGAGTAGAACCCGCGCGATCTTTCCTTATATACCTATTACCCATGTATATATGTTTATGTATATGAATATATAGGTGTGTATATACTCCATCTCTTCCTTCGCATTTCATTTCGTACACCCATACAATTGTGAATGAGAAAGGTTAATAAATAGATGGGGAAATATATACATCTTTTCATATCTCTTTTTATTTTCGTTTTCTGTTGCATTATGTATATATAAATATAAATATGAATATTTAGAATTTTATTGCAATTTTTATTGCACGATTTCCTACTGCAGGTGAACATTATACTACTGCTAGACGTGTTGCTTTTTGATTCATAAATTTTTACTGTTTGTAAAAAATGAGTTTATAATATTATTTTATGCGTATACCTTGAAATAAAAAAAAATTATAAAAAGGTCTGTACGTCAAACAATTGGGAATTTTTATGTATTCTATTTTTTGTAAAAGTCATTTGAATGAGTTTCATTGAAAGTTTTCTTCGTCATATTTAAAAGTTTTATGATATCTTGCGTTGTAAGTGTATGAGATTAGTAGACGGTTATAGTGATAAAAAAAACTTTTATTTTCTGCAAGAAAAAAAAATGTATAATAATAAAAAAAAGTTGTTTTATGACTTACAGTATATATATATATTTATGTACATATATTTGAAGTATTTGAAGAGGATAAATGAGAGAAGGAAGCGAAATATATTTTTATTATTCATGTCGTACCTTATTGCAAATACTTTGTGTTATATAATTTACTCTTAAAATTTAATTGTCAGTCTAAATATATACACACACACACATACATGTAATCACATTATATGTACAAATTCCATGGTGAAATGTGACTGCACCGTAAAAATGGCGGTTTATGATTATAATTCCATAAATTCATTTTATTATACTTTCAATATGTCTCATATAAATCATATTTATAACTTCATAATATTCACCATAATTTTCATTATCATTAACTCTAAATTTATTTCATATCATATAAATCTATATACATTATACATTTTTATATATGTATATATATTTATTTTTCACCTTTAATAAAATATAATCCAAGCAATATTGGCATATGGAACTGTTTGAATTTATTTCTTATTGATTTTATTATTTTCACATGACATTTCAAATTTCTTCCACGTCATTAATCTCAAAATTCTATTGAACACTACAATACATATATATATATACACACACGCAAATATAATAACATATATATCTATATATAAAATGAACAATAAAAACTTTTCTACTCCCAATCGAACGTTATACACATAACATGTTAATAGAAGAAAAAAAAATGAGAAAAAAAAATTGGTTTAGTTCCATTCAATGCACGTGTGTGCACGTAATTTTCCTCGGTGCTAATACACACATTATACATATCTATGTATATATACATACACGTGTGTTGCAATAATGCATAAAAAATTTTCGTATGTGGTTGGTGCTTTAAAGGGGATTGGCCAGTAGCGAAGATAATCTTTCCCTCTCTCAGTAAAACGTTGTCCTATCAGCACTTTCCTCGCTTATATACATTGCAAAAATACTCAGGGGTATATACATACTCACACACACACACATATATATATATGGATATATATTTCCCCATTGGTTTTTTTTCTTTTTCACCAGTACCCTCTGATGCACTCGCCCCACCATTGACGCGCATCCACTTCTTTCTCTCTTCCGTGTTTTTACTTGTATGTGTGAACATACGAACACGCCGATCGTAATGAAAGCAAAGTGATGTATGTATATATATAGATATAGATATAGCTCAGTTGCGGTTGCATCGCGAATCGCGCGCAATCGTAACGCCGGATTGGTAGAGAGAATATTTCGTGGAGAGGGAAAATTTCATTGAATGTGTGGTGGGGGGTAATGCACTTTGCTCGTGTTGCATACACCACGTGGTTGGGTATTGTCGTCTGTCCGACATTATTACGCTTCGTATTTTGTTTATTATTTTGAAGAATCTCAAGCAATTATTACGATGAAAATAATTATTATAGATTTTGAATTATATGTTTGATGAATTATATTTATTATATAATTAGTTTTATATTTAAAATGGCTCGAGATAAATGTTAGTTTGACAGGCAGGGCGATATAAAGCACAGAGGAAAGAAATTTATAACTCATTCGTGTGGAATAAAATTTGAAGTTTAAAATAAAAACGAATATAATAAATGTTGAAAAATATTGGAAGTTCAATTTTGATGGTTTTACTTATATACCCTTTTTATTATCCTTTATTTTCGCTTCCTATGTAATATATATGTATATATATATATATATATATGAATCCCTTGATCTTATATATACATCCATCCTCTATTTTTCTTTCTGTGTAATGTCAAAGTATGAAAACTTTTTCGTTTCTTTTCTTCTCGTCTCAAAGACCACGTCTTATTTCAAGTTCAATCACGTTTCGTTCAGAAATTCCACTCAGGAATTTTTTAAGACTGAAGTATATAGAGATTGTATATATAACCATTGTGTATATATACATATAAGTATTATATGTATGAGAAAGGATGTGATGGGTGGATAGTTGAACTATTATACATGTCACGAAAACTAGTTAGGAAATGAGAGAGGAGTAAGTTTCTTACATAAGTCTCTTGTGTGGTGTGTATGACGTGGGTTTATCAGGTAGGTATATACACTGTATATAGGTTTACTCTTGAGTATATCTTCAGGTTTACAACCCAGTTGATTATCCTCACACAAAATCGATCCTAGAGCAGCTGCTCGAGGGAAAATTGTTCGTTCGATAGGTCTGAAAAGCGACAGCTGGTATAAATTGTCGTATTTATATATCCAACTATATATTTCGTACAAAAATCCTTTGTGTGACGCTAACGAAATATGTACATTTCACTTCTTTGTTCATATATTTCCTTTATTTTCACTTCACTATCAATGAATTATTTCATTCGTTGTTTAATCAGTTGTGCAATCAGACATTTATGTTTCGAATAATAATAAAGAGTTATTTAATTTTATAAAAAAAAAAAAATTTATGGAAGAGAATCAAAATATATTGTAGAAAATATTTAATTTTATTTATCTACTTATGGTGAGCTTTTTTTTTTATTTAAGTATTATTTGTAGTGTATATAAATATTGTATTTTATATAGTTGCATATGATAAATATAAATAACTATATAAGAAGTGAGAAAAATTTTTTTTTTACTTCGTTAGTATATCCGGTATACATGTATATTACTTGATTTATTTAATTTAATTATAGAAAAAAATACAGAGGAAAATTATTATCCTATTTTGGTTATTTTAATTTTTAAAAATAATTTACAATAATTCTATTTTTTTTTTATCATTATTTTCTTTTTATTCTTTGCGATATTCTATAGTCAAATGAATTGATTTACATATATTTAATATTTAGACGTAGCATTTAGAGATGTACGATGAGAAATGAAAAGCTAAATAATGAATAAAAAATTCGAGATCATATTTTTAGAATAAATTAGCGAAGGATATTATAAATACATAGAAAAAAATAATAAAAGAATTATAAAAATAAATTCGAGGTTGTCATGAGCAGAGAATGCCAATAGGAAATGAAGATAGAAAAAAGGGTGAAACATAAGAAGGCGGTGGTGTAGGAATATTTAGATTTCCGGCAGGTGAAACAGAGATAGTATATAAAATGTATGAAATTCAAACAATAAGAGAAAATGCGATAGAGATAAATAAAAATATATAAAACAATGCCAACTATATATACATATACACACATTCAAACCTTTAGTATAATAATTAGGCTTGTTAATAACTTGAAAAAAAAAAACAATAATACACAAAAGAAATTTAATATATTTATTTTGATAATACATTTTTACCAATCTGTTATTATATTTAAATTTCCCATTAGAAAAATATAAAAATATCAATAAATAAATATCTATATTTTCATTTAGATCTACACATACACTGTGCAAGTATTGAGAAAGAGAAATATGTATTATATAATGTATATGTATGCGAAGTGGGTGGAAAAGGTATATAGGGAAAGTGAATGTAGGGTGTGACGTAGTTTTACTCCTGTTCGTAGAGAATGGTGTACGATTTTTTTCTTTCTCTTACATTCTCACTGCGTCAGTCGTAGGGTGACTCACCCCTATATTAACGATGAGGCAACGCCCATAACCAAGATGGCTGCCAATCCGACAACCAATTAAACGGCGTGACGTGGGCTAAAACGAAAAGCGCGCGAACCACCGCACTCTCTCGAAACAAACCCCTCATTTCCAAGGGGGTTACATTTATTTTATTTTTTTTTTTTTTTTTTTCATTCTCACTTCTTTTATATATACGCATCGGAAAATTTTTCTTCCCTCACTGTGTATGGATACACACTTACATTCTCTTGCTTTCTCATACTGCTCTTTATATCTTTTCACTCACTGGTGTTTATCTGTGTGTACTCTTGTTTAATACATAGAGACATTTTTCTCAATTGTGTGTGTATACATATACATTATACATGTATACATGCTTTGCACTCAGTCACATTTTTCGTTGTTTTATGTGTGTTTAATCATCCCCCTCATGTTTCTTTTACCCTTGTGATCATCAAGCTCGCACATGCGAGCTTCATTCTATGTGCCACGACTGTTTTCTCTGTGTATATGTCATTTACATGTATATACGTATTAGCTTTAGATGTTTTGGTGAAAGTATTTGTAGGGGAAGAAAGAAAAAAAAATACAGACACATCAGGAAAATGGTGAATTATATTTATCTGAAATGTGGATATGTATTTCTCTCATTTTATTTTTCTCTTATTTCGCTTGTTTTTTTTTTCTTTGATTTATTTACCTGTAGAATAATGAACACGATGACATCGTCATATGAATAATTGTCGGAATAACAATAAGGAATATATATTCACACAAGTGAGAAATTGTTTATTTTCTGTGTAAATTAAAATATTAATTGAGTAATTGATATTTGGCTTGAATAATTTGTTTATAATATGCTATTTCGAATTTACATATATACTGTATATAGACTATGTATATCGTATGTATATATATATACAAAATCTATTGAGCCTTCATTGGATGCGTTCGATATATAAATTGCCTAGAAAATAAGTCCTACGCCATTGAATTCCTAGAAGCGAGGTCGTTGAGCGGACGAACCCAAAAAGCAGCCTGGGATGGGCGAATAATATATACTATATACATATATATACTTATTCCTGATTTTACTGGGTTTGTGAATTCGCCTGGATTTTCTCCAACACAACACAAATGCCGAAAATATATATATATATACATATTCATTCAACATATGTAGCTATTTTTCTTTCTCTTAAATTCCTCCATAATTATTTTATTTTTATTTCCACTTTCGTATACCAGGAAAAATATTTTTTTCATTATGAAATAAAGCAAAGGTCAAATGTTAATTATAAAATGGTTGTATAAAATTCATGGAAATAATTAAAAGTAATTAAGAATCGCAATATACATATATTTTATGCTTGAAATAAAATAATAATAGTGGCCTTGAACTGACAAGTTCATCGTATTGTCCCGGAAGCTGTTGCCAGCAGAGACGAAAAATCTTTTTTTTTAGGGGCGTTACAGTATGTATATACATATATATATATACATGCATATATGTATAGCGAAGTCGAGGGAGAAGAAGGGGTGAGATATGGACTTGAATGACTAACGAGTGAGCACAAATCTTTCCTTGTTCTCTTTCTCACTTTTGCCTATTACAAATACACATTGTTTAGATATATCGCAGTAGCACTAGTCACACACATACACATATAAAATAT
>JAQQBR010001832.1:8252053-8266276 GCA_030347285.1 Microctonus hyperodae | reverse complement strand
CATAGAACACAGTCACATAAATATTTTTACCCTATGCATGTTGGCAGAGTTTCTCATTTTCTTTTCTATTTTTCATTATCAACCTCGATGATTTATATTATTGATACATATATTTTTTTTTTTTTAATGCAGGTGGTAATTAATGTTAATTATTATTTAATAAAAGTTTTCCGCCAAAAGTTATTGAGTTAATTTATTTTTAACACTGTTTTAATTATCTTCGAATTAATAGTAAAGTTGTAAATTGGAAATTTGAAATTAATTGAGAGACACTGAGATCTATTTGAATTAATTTTCTATTTATTATTTTATGTATACTGTTGATGCATTATCTACAATAGTTCACAAACTTTATATAATTATGTGCAGTTAAATAGAACTTTGTGAATTGGAACACATGATGAATTTATATAGGTGAACGCGAGAGTAATTTTCGCCGCGATTCTCGTCGCATGTTCATCGAAGATCTGTATGAACATAATAACACACATATGCAACACGCTTGACTATATTTATATGTACTATATTTATATCATCATTCTCAAATTCTATTTACTGCGGCGCAGGTAAGACGACCCAGTTTCTACCGACCAAAATTCAAAGAGCAAACCGACCATTTGCTATATAACCCGGCAAATAAAACGAGACTAAAAACAAAAAGAAAAAAAAAATTGAGAGATGAAGAAGAAGAAGAAGAAGTGAAATGGTTTGCCGAACAAATACAGCATTCAGAAGGGGTTTGCCCTCGTGATGTCCTTTTTTTTTTCGAGGTCGTTACCCCTTTTGGATTTAGGTCAGCATTTTTAATCGACGAATTATTTATCCGTACAGTATAATGATATTAATAATTTTTCTATTTGTTTTATTTGTTTAGTTCAGCAAAGGTTTGATGATAAAATTTAGAGTATTTTTATTTTATATAGTAATGAATTAATTGTTGGTGATTGATTAAAAAGGGATGATTTATAAAAAAAAAAATAAAAAAGAATAGAGACAAATAATATAATTCATTTTGGTTGCATATAAATAGTAAAGTTGGGATCGTATTTATAACGTTGGGAAAGTTTGAAATGCCGTTAGGTTTTCATGGTAGTGGGGGACACCCTTCATTTTTGTTTAAGGGGGTTGTCCTAGCGACCCCATAGAATTTTCTCGAGCAGCCATAGATGGTCGATGAACCCCTCGCATGCCACGGAAGTCGTTGTCCCAAAGAAAAGTCCTCTGTGCTCTTTTCTCTTTCTCCCCATTGCTCTCTGCTCGTATTTCATTTTATTAACATAGATTACCATCTACTACTACGATCCTTTGTCTATTTTTTTCATTCGTCAGCCATATTAAAAATAAAAATAGTATTATAGTTGTCTATTTTATTCCGTATACAACAACCGTTTCTCCAACGAACAATCTAGCGGATTTATTTTTATTTAAAAAAAAAAATACTTGAAGATTTTAAAGACAATGCGGAGTAAAATATATTTATTTGGAGAATGTTAAGTGAATTTATTCTTATATATATTTTTTTTTTTGGTTTTCGTTGTCATAATGGAATATTTGAATGAGAGGGAAATTCAAGAGCTTACTTTTTTTTTCCAATAATGTACAACTGCGGTTTTTCCGACGGCCACGAGCTCACAATATATACTTCATTCACCCTCGGACGATGGTACTCGAGGCGACGTTGCCTGTGGCAACCGATAAAAGTGCGTGAGCGCGGACCCTTTTCCTCATTCGTTGATAGATAAAAAAAATTTTGAGAAATTTCTCAACCGTAAAATATACCGCACTAAGATATATTACATAACGTTTTTATATTTCTGTACATTTTCATTTTAATTTACTATATTTCCAAAAGATAAAAAAATTCCCAAACAAAAATAAATATAATATATTTACTGGGTGATAAATATTACTTAATAATTAAAATTTTTTCAACTGAATTTTATTTTATTTTTTTACGCAATGCGCAGTGTCATTACTACTATCACTTCATAAAAATAAATAGAAGCGAATGTCAAATTAGCAGATCGTTATTCTCATTAGTGATCACAAATAGTATTTATTATATATTTGTTTATTTGTGTATTATTAAATAAAAGATAACATCATTTAGAATTAAGTTGAACTGATGTGAAATGGCGGTTTCGTTTACAATAAAATTGGATTAAAAATGGATTATGTACATTGACGTTATTCTAACAACTAAAATATACTTATTATCAGTTAAACAATTATTTAACAATTGTTACGATGTGTATGATCGTTGCGATAAAGGTATTATTCATTCGTTCAAGTGACGTGTTTATAGAATGAATTCTTAGCATTCTCGAAATAAAATAATTCTCAATAGTTATTACTGATAATAATTACATTGTTTGTTTTATTATTATCAGTTTCATCAAATTATTTGTTTCGCATTATTGATATTAATTACATAGGGGTACTCGATATAGATAAATCTATTTGTTATATATTGTCTTTATTTGTAGTGTGAAATGTAGTAACTGACCTTGTCTATTTATTTAATCAATAAAGAAATATAAATCATTAATAGAATATTTTTCACATTCGAAAATAATTTGTTTAACTTTATTGCTGATTATTTTTATTGTGATGTAATATTTTCTCAACAAGTTTTTATTAATGTCATGATGAATTTTATTTTTTTTTAATTTGGAATGAAAATTGTGATATTTAATTTTTTATTTAATGCAATGTGTATTATCTGTGTTTTTTCGAAAGATAAGACAAGTTTAGGATGAAAAATATACGATAGTGAAATTATCTTTTTAGTTGAACAGTAAATATGTTCGTTTGGTAAAATAAATTCATGTATATTATTATCAATACTTGAAAATGACATTATTGACTATTGAATTGTATATAGTTTTTTTTTTTTTGAATTATTACTCTTTATATACATGAATAAATGTGTATAATTTAAATATCTATCAAGGCTGGAAATCTATTTTTAATTTAATATAATATTTGTTGATTGGAGAAATTAATTTATTCTACAATTTTATTGACAATGTTATGTGGGAAAAATAGAGAATTTCATACACTCGATATTTTTAATAGTTGAAAAGAAATAAAATATTGAAGATTATATAATAAAAAGTGGCGGTAAAATTTAAAATACTCCGAAAATTATTTTTTTATTATTATTTATACGTGCGTATTGATAAATTAGTAAATAGAGAAGTGAAACTGTCTATGATATTATAAATTACATTTTATAAACTTTAAAAAATTTATAAATTATGAATTATATAAATTATAAAAAAAATGAAAAGACAAAAAAAAATTATATACATATTAATTAATATTTCTGATTGTTCAAATTATTTTTCTTCCTCAAAGAAAATTCAGATACAATTTTAATTATAATTTTTATTTCATATTGTACTCGTGTTTAATATTTAAATATAGAAAATATAAAATATTATAAAAAGATGCGCTCTGGTTTCAGCGAATTACAAAATGGCGCAGTGATCCCGAATGGTATCATATGGTTTACGCACATGAGGGTTGGTCACCCCATTGTGCGACTCGCAAAAGTCACACCACATTCCCAAGGGGTTACACCATCAACTCTCCTGGTTCGCCGGGCGATGACGAAGCCAACTGGTTCACCGAACAATGAAAATCTTCAGAAAATTTCGTATGAAAATATTTTGGATACCAGTTACAATGCAAGGACATCTAGACTGGATCTATGCAAACTTCACTTTATGCATAAGGTTCCATACACGTTTAACTTCTCATTATTGGTAAGTTCAGACCACTGATATAATCAAATGAAACCACTGTGGTACCACAGTGTACCACGAAATGAAAATAAATTTAATAAATGTTAAAATTTAATCAATTATTTTCACGATATTTTCCCTCTGTGTGATTATAAAAATTTAAAGAAAAAATTATCTTAATTCAATTCATACATTTTCTTATCATGTGGCTCACTGTGATGGTAAAGTGGCGTCCTTTCATTATTTTCGGATATTTTTTTGTTTAATAAAAAAATATATCGATGCCATTGCATGTCGGTATGATAGATAGTTTTATAATATTCATTCTACATTACTAGCAGTGAGTATATTAAAATTTATACATTCGTATTTAAATTATATTGTTCAAATATAATTTTAGATATTAATTTTCTGGTTTGTTTTCTTGAAGAATTTTTCTAAAAGACCTCTTATTTATTTATTATGCGCACTGACGAGAAAATTATGAGTAAGAGAACATTACTAAGACAATTGCTTGGTGACCACAAAGAAATATATTTTAATAATGTTTATGCAATTTAATAACACGCAATGACTATTGGAGTAGAAATGGATTGTGAGGGTCATGTGATTTTATCATCTTGCCTCTCACCACATTCAATAATTATTCAAGTATTAAAAGAAACCCATGTGGCATGTTGTCATATAATTTTATATCACATTGTTTATAGTGTAGGGACTTACATATTTATATTATCAATCAACTGATAGAAAAATTATCCTGTTTAATAAAAAAAATAAATTTTTTTTTTATTGATTTCCATAAATATTTAATTATGGAAATTCTTGTTGATAATTGTATAATTATCATATTTGCGGTTTATTATGATTGGAAATTTATGTGGGACGGCCGTTTCCTTCCCATGTAGATCTTGCGGAAAAAGAAAGAAATCAGCTTTAATGAGTTTCAGCTTCAGATACGAAACACGTTCTCTAGTTGAAATCTCCTACACACCAAACAGTCGCGATTTTACCTTCGCGAAGTGAGTGTCAACTCAGCCATTTATTTGCCATTGACCCAGAGTCCTTAAGATATATTATAAACGTATTTTATAATGGGTGTGCGATTTATTAGCATCACGATTCTCGTGTTCTTTGGGATTTATAATTCCTTCGCATCTGAATTACCAATTGTTAAAATTAAAAATGGTACTTTGGAAGGTTCTTTTATGCGAACACGACGTGGAAGAGAATTTGTTTCATTTAGAGGAATCCCCTATGCACTTCCTCCACTTGGAAAATTGCGATTTGAGGTAAGATAAATTAATAAAATAAAATAAAAAAATTCATAATCTATTTATATTAATTATTAATATTTGCATAAATAAAATATGTAAATAAATTTAATTCTAAAATATATTACTGCCTGATTTACTCTTCAATACGACATTTAATAATTAAAATCTCTAGTTTGATTGAAAGCTGAATTGAAATAATTTTTTTCTAATAAAAAATAATTATCAAAAATTTAATAATAAATATTAATTTACAGCCACCCAAATCAATGAATGCTTGGAGTGATTTACGTTCTGCAAAAGAAGATGCAAACATTTGTATTCAAAGAAATATTTACACACATGACGATAACATCGTAGGAGTTGAAGATTGTCTTTATTTAAATGTTTACACACCATCATTGCCTAAATTTGAACATAAAACTGATGCAAAAAATTATCCAGTGATGATTTGGTTCCACGGTGGTGGATGGGTGACTGGAGCTGGTCATTCACAATTTTATAATCCTAAATTTCTTCTCGATCACGATGTCATTCTCGTTACAGTGAACTTCAGGTAATTAATTCCATCAATTAATTTACATTTATCACACAAAGTATTACGCAATTAAATCATGAATAAAATATTGAATTAAATAGAGTAATTATTTGTTTATTTTATTTCAGACTAGGTCCTTTAGGTTTCCTCAGTACAGAGGACATGATATCACCAGGTAATCAAGGAATGAAAGATCAATCGCAATCAATTCGTTGGGTTAATGAGAACATAGCAGCTTTTGGTGGCGATCGAGATCGAGTGACTATATTTGGAGAGAGTGCTGGTGGTGCCAGTGTTCATTATCATATGATGAGTCCTTTATCTAGAGGTATAACTATATTATTTTTTTTTTTATTAAAGAATTGATAGCATGAATACAATAATAAGACGATTAAACGAAATAGTAATTAAATGATTATCCGGTGTGTTATTTTACAACGCAAAATATCTTGGTAGATTAAAAATCATGATGTATATATTTATTCATAATTAATTGACAAGTAAGATTTAGCATTAATGAGGTTCGTTAATATTTATATCGGATTAATTAATTCAAAAAATGGGATTGGTCATATTTATTTGATAATGTCATAACAAGTGCATATTTATTAATGAAAAATTAATAAAAGAAACAAATAATTTTAACACCGGTTTGTATGACTGATATTACGTAAAATCATTTGTATTATCATTTGAATAATATTTTTTTTTTTATTCATTTATGTTGCGGAAATTTTCCTGTGTACAATTTTAATTGGCTATGTTCATTCTTTTTTTGTCCTTGACTTAGAAACATGACTGTACAAATTAATTTTCATTGATTATTTATACAAGTATTATGATGGAATGATTATGAGATATAATAATTTTTATTCTTGTTGTTAATGTTATTTTTAGGATTAATTCATCGTGGAATTTCGGAAAGTGGAACTGCACTTTGTCCTTGGGTTTTAACTAGACCAGGACTGGCGATAATGCAAGCAAAACGTCTTGGTGAATTTTTAAATTGTCCAACAAAAAATTCTGCAATTCTTGTCGACTGTTTACGTGAGAAAAAAGCTGTAGATATTATTGCAACTGATCGGAAATTCCAGGTATATTTAATTTTCGTTTTGTATTTATTTATTCGAATTGATAGAAAATCCTCATTATAATTTTCAATTGCAATTTTACTGCGTGATTTCATCATACAGTACTTTAATTAGGAAAATAATTCTATGGGAATAAATTAAAAACACGATGTATATTTCAAGTTTAATCGAGTATTTAAATTTTATAAGTAGACTATTATGATTTATAATGATATATTGAAAGTGAATTTTCAAATGCAGGAATATATTATTGAGTAAGAGTTGTTATGGTGTTGAGATGAATTTCACCACAGCATATATAATTATCGACATTTATTTAATGCATGGCAGAATATTATATCTTAATAATATTAAGCAATAATTTATTTCCCAGAGAAATAGAATGATTTATATAATGACATATTTATTTTTTTTTATTTTTAAATGCTCGAATATAACCATGATTATTTACAAATACCATTGAAGTAGATAGTTATGTTGATTGTAAATTGAGATAGATGATGTCTATTTATTAATTAAATATTTTCATCATTAATATTGAATCTCTAAATAAAAACTGGTTTAGTTTCCATATACAAATGGGGATACCAGTATTTATATTTCATTTCATAAATATTTGCAGCAAAATTACGAACATATACTCACGTAATTAAATAATAAATTGCGAAAAATCTATTGTAAATAAATTACATCGTAATTATTAGTAATTTATTGCAATAAATGAGTTATTAAAAATTTTATTTGATACATGGCATTGATGATGAAATTTTTATAGGACTTTGATTACGATCCAATGATTCCATTCAGGCCAGTAATTGAACCTAATCATCCAGGCGCATTTTTAAATAAAGAACCAGCTGAGTCTATAAAAAATGGAGACATGGCAGACATTCCATGGATGACTGGATTTAATTCTCACGAAGGTGCAATTAAAGTAGCAGGTAAATACGTGTAATAAATATATAAATAAAATTTTGCAAAAGAAAAATTAATTTTCGTTTTTATTTACAAATTAATTATTCAGGTTTATATGGTCTGAAAAATGGCGAATATGTGAAGCAATTAAATGATGAATTTTTAGATTTAGCACCGATGACTTTAATGTACGAACACACATGTCCTAAAAATCATTTATTAGATGTCTCGAAAAAAATTCGTGATTTTTATTTGAATGTTAAACAGATCGATGAATCAACAAAGTTTGACGTAATTGATGTAAGTAGAAAATTATTTATCCTGCTGTGAATAATTGAATCAATTGAATTAATCAATTATTTATTAATGAATAATTTAATTATACAGATGTATTCAGATGCGTGGTTTAATGTTGGTGCTAATATGGCAATTAAAGATCACTTGAGTGTATTTTCAAGTTCAGTTTTTTATTATTACTTTGCATACAAAGGCAGTGCATCATTTTCTTCAATATTTGGCGATGCTACAGGGGACTATGGAGTGTCTCATGCTGATGAACTTCAATATTTGTTTCCTGTTGGCGAACAATTATTTAAAGATAAACCACTTAGCAAAGATGATCATAAAATAATTGATATTATGACAAAATTGTGGTTTAATTTTGCAAAAACTGGGTAACAGTATTAAATATTGTAAATTAAACTTGAATTAATTTTTTCAGTTTATTATTTGATATTTATTTGAATTGTTGATAGCAATCCAACGCCAGTAGTTGATGAACAACTGCCAATTAAATGGAAACCAGTTAGAACTAATGCACTTGAATATTTACACATTGAATATCCACAAAATATCAGCATGTCTAAAGATCTTTTGAAGGAACGAATGGACTTTTGGGCTAGTATACCCCATCGTGCTGGAGTAAAAATATCCAAGCGTACATCTTCACAAATACAAGATGAATTATAAATTATATTTGTTGATAATATATAAAAAAAAAAATTATTTGAATAGATAAATCTTAGGTTTATGCCCTATAAATATATTATATTAATTATAATTGCAAATTATTATTATGTAATATCTTTATGGGTATACGCAGCATGGAGAGACGAGTTTGTTAACTTTCACTCTGTTGACGTGATATTTTGCGACCTTGTAGCTATCACATACTTAGCAAAACAAACATTAATAAAAAATTTAACATCGCTTCAAAATTATTATTCATTCATATTTTTTTTTTTTCTATGCATTTGTACGATTGTGGGAAAAGTGAAAGTTATATAAATAATAATTGGTGAATATTTGTAATAAGTTAGAGCTAGTTATAGATAAATTAGATAAATTGCTTGTGGATTAATTTTATTCAATTTAATAATTATATGAATGAAATTAGTTGTGTATTGTTAATTCCAATAAAAATTCTTGCAGTCAACTGTTCATGATTTAATTTGAATATTTAACTTTCAGATAATAACAAAAATATATATTTTTATTCAAAATTACAAGTCATCACATCATGGATCAATTGTCAATGTCTGATTTGGATGAGGAAAATAAAAATAGTGCAGTAATAAGAATAGAGGAAACTATTAGAGCTCCCCTTTATTGGCATTCTCCAGTTGATTGTCAAATATTGGATCTAAAAGAATGTCATTACGATGAAGTACTTCAATTAATCAAGGTTAATCATTAATACTAATTAATAAATCAATAAAAAAATTTGAATGTCAAAAAAAATAAATTTATCATAGCAAGAAAGAGAAAAAATAAATGATGAATATTTTTTATTTTTTTGCTATCTTATTTAAATTCACAGCGTCATTTTTTTGCAGAGGATCCAATGTGTCGGGCTATCAATATTCTAGCGGATTCTGTTTCTACTCAAAGTTATCTTGACTTTGTTCAATTGTGGATGAAAGATACAACGAGCCTGGTTGCTATCAGTTCGAAAAGTGGACGTGTCGTTGGCACAGTCATCACGCGAATTAATAGCTCTCTAGATAGAAGCAATACATATTCACGTATTCAAGTTTGTTGATTTGTATGATATGTGATACGTAAGAATAATTATAAGAGATAGAAAAAAAAAAATTTATAATAATTAATAGTGATGAGTTGTATTAAAAATAAAATTTTCTGATTTTTTTTAAAGATATTTCAAGGTGAAGCAGTTGAAAAAATTATGCAATTAAATAATACCTTGATTAGGAGAGCTGATGCTTATGCACGATTGGAGACGGATGTGTATTTACGAATTTATATTCTTTGTGTTCATCCAAGTTATTTATCAAGAGGATTAAAATCGGGATTGATTGAAGCTTTTATTGAAATGGCGATAACGTTGGAAATTCCGGCAATTGGTGGAATATTTTCGTCGAGTGATAATCAAAAATTAGCCAGAGATTTAGGTTTCAAATTATTGTTAGAAATTTCGTATAGTCAATGGAGTTTGAATGGCGAAATTATTTTTAATAATCCAGGCAGTGGAAATTATTCAGTGGCATTTATGGCAATGCAAACACCATCTTTAGATTATTTAAAAAATATTTGGCAAAGTAGAGAAGATGGAATAAATGAAGATAAAGCACGACAGAATAATCATCATCGTTTTATTGAATATTAATAAACAATACATTTAACAAATAAACAATAATACATATATTTATATTTATACATAAATATAAATATATATTACATGATAAACAATAATTAATTTCTCCACGAAATTTTTTATTTTTCATTATTATTAAAAAATTCAATGAAAGAATTTAAAATTTAATTATTCATAAAAATTTTTTTCCATCTTCTCTAACTGAAAAAAAAATTATTTCTATCTTTAAATTTATACATAAACTAATAATATATATTTACAAACATTAACGAATATAAAAATACATAAATATTAATATATTTCTATTTATCAAAAATTTTTATTTATCGTAAAAATTCTACATTATCCATAAATTCATTCATAATAATATTATCATACGACTTGTGTATGTTTACCCTGTTTCAGAGGTTTCACCAGAGGTCCACGAGATGGCGGTGGTGGGAAATTCTACAGGAGTTTTATTTGTGTGCCGCGGGGAGAGAGCGCGGACGCGCGCGTTCGATGAAGGCATGCGCGAGACTTGCAGTAGTAAGAGACTTTCAGTCAGTTGTGTATGGCGGCCCGAGGCCATCTCAACTTGTATTCTCTTTAGTGTAAAATTCACACCACATTTAATATCACCGGTTAGTCTTTATATACGTGCGTTAAGTTTGTTTTAATTTTTATTTTGTTTATTCAAATGAGTTTCGTGTTGAGAATAATAAAGTGAATTATAATTTACATTATAAAGTGCAAATCGCGATATTAAATAATGTTATTATTTTTTGTGTTCTATCTGATGAATTAATTAATTTGTCATTTTAATAAGTGAAGTACAATAACATTGAGCAAGTCTTTGTGTGCATTGGGAGCATATCCAGAGAATTCTAGGAATAGGAACATCATTGTGGTGAGTTAAATATTTTATTTCATTTTATTATTGTGATTTTTTGTTTCGCTTATTTATTTCTTTCTTTCTCGACTATTTCGCGTTTTATTTTTTTTTTGTGTATAGTTTTAAACGTCTACTGGTTTGTTCGCATGACGATATTCGATTGCCTCACACAAAAGGTAGACAGCCCCTTCGTTTTTATTTCTTACCTTGAAAATAGATTAAATACTCGAATATTAATCAATGGCATCGAATGACTCAGTTAAACACAGCATTGATAAGAAATTTCTTATTTATATCCAATACAAAATATTTTCAGTCATTCATATTGCTCAGTCAAAACAAAATTATTTTTCTTCTTTAACAAAAGTTTTGTACTTTGTTCATTCATTCTTAAAATTTACCTCTACAGAAAAAAATAAACACTCTCCGAATCGAATGTTATTTTCATGAATTTTGCATACGTATTTTTTTTTTCGTTCGTTCTTGCTTTCTTTTCCTTCTTCTATTATTTGTTTATTCATTTTTTTTTTTTTCGTGACATTCATTTGTACCGTGCAAA
Organism: Microctonus hyperodae; assembly: GCA_030347285.1. Taxonomy (NCBI): domain Eukaryota; kingdom Metazoa; phylum Arthropoda; class Insecta; order Hymenoptera; family Braconidae; genus Microctonus; species Microctonus hyperodae. Next base: position 8,254,662 of record JAQQBR010001832.1, on the reverse strand, counting down.
CGATGTAACAATTAACGTCGTCGAATAAACAATAGAAATTAACGACAATTGGTACAGCTGTAATTGAAGATTTACGTAGACACATTTGTGTTTTATATTTTCGTTTTTTTTTTTACGAGAAATATACAATCTATGTACTATTCGTATTTATTTCACGGTGAACAAGGTACACAGAATAATGAATTGTGTTTGGTAAACGATGTGCTTTGTTGAAATTGAAAACGTCTCTCAACCATTTGGTATTTGTGTCTGTCATACAATTGACAGAAGTAAACTCATTGTACCATAATACAATAATCAAATATAATGATTCCGCATTATATTAATATTAAAAAAAATTATTATCAAATATATATTAAATTTTCTCGTGACTTGTAAGCGAATTCTCGCGAATAATAAAATTAACAATAACGTGTGACAATATTTGCTTTAGTAATATTTCATTTGTCATCATTTTATTTATATCGTGACAGAATTATTTGCACATAATTCATTTAATAATTCTTCATGTCTATTCAATAAATAAATTGCTGTCGTTGATGTTTTATTTTTTAAAGTATAAATTTCGACATTTTAAAATACAATAATGTTTTGAGGAAATAAATATGTATAATGTTGTGCTTTTATTTATTGAAATAGAAAGTTGAGAGTGCTACTAAAGTCGTGTACAATACGAATATAATCTCAAATAGTTGATCAATTAAAATGGTAATCGTATCGAATAATCAAAGTTAACTAATTAACGTGACATGTTTATACCGTTCTCACGCCAACTTTTCGTTTTATTTCATGGTCTCGCTCTCTTGTATTTTCTTTCACCATGAGACAAGTCGTGACTTTCGTGTCTGTAATGTTGTCGGTGGATTTGCATTTTCTATCGAATTATCTGGATCAGACGTTGTGTTAAGAGTAACACGAGTTTTGTGTATACACATGTGAATAAAGTATCTCATTTTGTGGCTTGGGTTTGCGTTGAACAAGCTCAATATCAATCACGCACATTTTACTAATTATTTTTTACGCGTGTGTGTGAGCTTGTACAACAGATCGAATGATAAATATCACTTGAAAAATAATTTTAATTAAAAATCAAGTATTGTTTGAATAAACAAATTAAATTGAATTTTTTTTTTGTCAATAATATATTTAAAAAATATTTTTTCGCTTGAAATCGTCCCTGAATTTTGTGTACATTTTATTCGAATAAATGACGCAATACTGTGGGGAGTTAAGTACCTCTGTAGAGTGCTTAGTTATATTTTTTAATTATATTTTTCTTTCTCTTCAAACAAATGACTGTATACACACACACACAAACACACTACCAAAATTTTATTTGTGTATTTTTCTTTCATATTTATACAAACATAAATTTGCAATTTATTTCTCGAAACACACTTCAGTTCATCGACCAAATACTCATAGAGGGCAATTGTATTTATATTAAAGAAAAAAAAAAATACAAATTGAAAAAAAAAATTTAGATACACATATTCAAGTTAATATTTCATGTCAATTAAACTTTGTTAAATTGTTATTTATTCGTATTTCTTAAATCTTTAATTTTTATTTCCTTCGAAAATTATTTTTATTTCCTTACAACTTAAAATAACTTTTATCAATAAAATGTTTTACACAGAAACGGATGCAAGTCAAGATAGCTTTTATCTGATATAAATTTTACTCAATCTCACAGCATATACATATATACATTTATTTAAGTATATAGTATACATATGTAGAGAGCAATTGACTGCCGTGTTCCGTTAAAATAGTCGACGTCGGTGTTTCTATTAATAGAAATAAATTTTAGTCTCTTTGGTTGAACGCGAGTAAAAGGGAGTTGGTCGCATCCACGAGAATGGATCAACACAAAACGAGGAAATTAAATATACATATCTATATCTATCTACATGTAAAATACACATACACATAGGTATACATGAACTTACATATTAACGTGCGGATATATATTTAATATACACGCCATATAGAAAAGCAGCCGCGAGCGACAGTGAACAACATAAATGAGAATATGACAGGCGTGTACGTGTGCCTTATTGCCACGAGTCCACGCGTGGACTCGGCTCTTGTCCGCGTGGGTGAGCACATTTGTGCAATAGGGAACACACCCCTTTTCCGCGCCTGATGTGTATATATGTATATATTCGTCGTTCAGACACAAAAAAACTAAAACATCCGATAAAAATAAGTCCTAAAGTGGTTGCCACGCGCGCGCAGAACTTGAACGCGTTTTATCGCGGAACAAACTGTGGAAAATTGGGACGAGAGATAGAGAGAATTAAAGAAAATAAAAAATAAGAAACAGAAGGGAATAACTGAGGAATAAAAAAATTTATATAAAAAAGAAATGAAGCTTAGTTGTAATAAGAGAGGCACTCGCGTTTAATTTTCAAGAGGTTGCGCTCAAATTCCCGTTTCATATCTCGAAATATTTTTCTTACACTGATGATGAAGACACGAGTGCGTGTATATGTATTTAATACATACAGTTTTATATACACTATAATCATCGTCGTATACGGGACGTTTATGTTAATGTGCCTGGTATAAGTATGTATACGAGATCGAGATTTATTTATATATAT
>JAQQBR010001832.1:8216641-8232392 GCA_030347285.1 Microctonus hyperodae | reverse complement strand
ATACCCAAAAATCCTTTGATAGCAAATGGTTGTTTATTTATATTTTTATTAATATTCTGCACTTTCTCATGATATTTTCTAGTATCATTTTTTTCACGAAAAATGATATTAAAATGATTACGCGTGGGATATCATTTAGAGAAATTGAGTTGTTTAATTTTGAAGATATATAAATAAAAATAAATAATGTATGTAACATTGCGATAAAATCAATGTTTTCTTCATTACTGTTTGCCAGTATATATCGGAAGAGAAAGTTTCTTGATGTGGATATAATTTGATTGTATCTTCTTATTATTAATTTTACAGTGTATACAGTAAGTTAATTTCAATGGTTTTAGCACAGTCAAGACGTCGACCCCAACAGTAAATCTCAGTTAATCGTTTCTCGTGCATGTATGCAACAGTCGCAGTAGTTTTGCATAATATGCTTTGTGTCAAAGATAAATTTTCTTTAATCGTTCTACTATTTCGATACGGTAGCTCGTCAAAGCGTACAAGAGGGTATTATTACTTTGCATTGCCAAGGGCAACGTAGCGTTTATCGAGCGCCTCATTTTACCAAGTACCTACTCCATACAATCTGATGAATGTATATATTGTCACGGTACAGCTTAGCGCTTACGTTTATTAACATGAAAAACGATGCTTAACGCTTGTTTGTTCTTTGTTTCTTCAATCCTCTTCTCAACTCAAACATCCACCAATCTATTTAACGACTGTGGGAGAACGCTATCGATAACCCCTGTCGACCTTCTTTTATCTGCGGTTTTCTTTGTTTCCAATGATTTCAATTATCGCTTCTGATATTTTTTTTACATCACGGTTTTCATTCAATTGAATGTATTCTTTGAGATATTATTTCGTGCGATAACAGTATTCTTCCATTGAAATCTATGAGAATATTTGTATGCATATTTTTATGTAATATATAAAGAAAAATGTTTTAATTCACGATAAAAGTTTTTTAGATAAATTCATTTTTATTTCTAACTATAATTTTTCTATCGTATCACTTTTTTTTTCTCTTTATTCTGTAATTTATCGTTGGGGTTTTAGAATAAAGTTTCGGATGAGTCACAAGCAAAATCCCCATTGCAATGTCTTGAAGACACTTGGGGGGAAAACTCTGGAATTTCTTAGATTTTACCGTGGATTCATTTTCGCTATCGTGGTTTCGTGTAAAATGTATGGGAGTAAAATCGTCGAATGGTGAAGGTGGTTATATAGCTTTAGAGAAAAAAATAACACGACGTCGTATTTCACGAAACAAATTGCGACGTAAACGCGGCCATTCAATCGTATATAAGAAGTGTGTATAGGTGGAAAGGATCGATTGAATCAGGGCGTTGCTTCGGTAAGAAAGTATGAAGAAAGGCAAAGAGAATGATGATGATGAAAAAGGAGAAGAAGAAAAAGAAGAAGAGGATGTGTGAGGTGGGTGTGATGCAGGGGACTGCACCAATTGTGCTTGACATGTACAAGACTCTTATTTTTACCTCTACTTCCTTTTTCTCTCCGCATTTTCATCTGATATAATTTGATCTTTGTCCGTTGATCATGATATCCAAGATTAACTTTGGTAGGAAATTTCACGAATCAACTTTCATTAGTTAGCAATGTTCTACATGTACTTTATCATGGTTTACGATCCTTTTTATGCGTCAAAGTAGTATTCATGAAGCTATTAATCATAAAATCTCCACAAAAAATTTCATTTCTAAAATAAAAATATGAAAAATGGAAATGTATTCATTATTCAACACGAGAGTTATTTCATCTCTTATCGATTTTAAATTCAACGTTATATATTGTTGAAATCACTTTGCACCTTTGAATATACAAATATATACAGTTAGTGAATTAAATTTTTATTCAATCAAAGCACATTGTCGATAGACAAATAGAATTAGTAGTTTATGCAATAGAATATTCTTATGCAATATTTAATTTTTTCCCGAGTTACCACTGCGTAAGTTAAATATTCATGGACATTGCCAGCATGATTAAGAGGGTGAGGTAGAGCGGAAGAGCCAGTGAGAGTTCACGCAAGGGTCGCGTAAATATTCCAAACAAATTCTCATCTTCTCTTTGTCTTCTGTATTTCTTACTTTTCAAATCCTCCACCTTTCACTGGTGATCAATATTGCATGTCGCTGCATATTGCTGCATTGCATATAGAAGATGGTGTGTAGACTACGTAAGAACGCATCAGCAATGTACATTATCTTCGAGGATCTATTGAGTGTCCGTGGAATGTCTGTAAGCATTTTTTCACATACGCAGCTCACCATATTTATATGTAAGCGTAGAAATCTTTGCCAGGATGTGTCGTTTATATATTTCTATCTTCAAGGCACGATAAATTAGTGCCGATGAGTTTTATTTATCATCATCATAATCATTTCAGTGTCTTAGTTTAGCAATGGCGTCATTAAATATCAAACTATTTGTTGATCAACCGGTTTTCATTAATTTCAAATATATCTTCACTTCGGGCGATGTTGTCAAACTAGTTAATATTCACATAATAAAGATCACAGAATAATATTAGAAGGTGGTTAGAGTGATATGCTAGATATAGCATGTGAAAATGTTCGTGTGCATAGGTATCTTCTACTTTTTCGTGGACATTCTCGAATCGATTTCATTTCAGGACACTGCTGGAAAATACAGTAGCATATAGTGGTGTCGAATCGCCAACAGCAGTGGGTGCTGCGGTTGGTCCAGGCTGTCCACGACATGCTACATTCGCGGTCAGAAAGTTAAAACTAACATCACGCGCGTCACGCTGTTGTCGTTATTATTATATGTGTATGTACACTTATTTATCTGGATAATTATAATTTCTTGAATTACGTAAATACGACAGATCTCTTGGTTTTTTGGTTAGCGTACATTTTCGATTTCTAATTTCCGAAAGTTGATTAGTGAATAGAAAAAAATAATGAATATGTATAAATTGATATCTTACAAATCAATGATAGTTATGTATTTGCATGTTTAGCATGAAGCAGTAAATTTTTATTTCATATGATATACATATAAATTATTGTAAGGATAGAATTTCAGATGTTTTCTTGGTTGAACTTTGATATTACGAAGAGATGACTGTTATGACGCGATTGCGTTGAGGAGCAATGGAAGCTTTTTGCCCTCCTACGACACAAACGTTGCATTATTTATCAAATAATCGATACCATGACTGAGCAACTTGCTATACATGTCGGCGACGATGGCAAGAGTGCAGTATACAGACAGTCGATCTCATAGATTATACATTTGTCAGCGAATCCAATTATTTACCATCGAGTGCTTTTTTGTGTTATTTTAATTCTTATCATCTTCATGGTTTTTTTTTATACATTTTTTTTTATAGTTAATGAATGTCTATATTTTTCTGCAACTTCTAAAGTTGATAAACTTGAGGTGGATTTATTATAAAGAATATTTAAATGAATTTTGAAATGGAGATTTTCAATAGAATATATATAAACTTGAAGAGAAAAGTTTCTGATTATAATTACTGTAGAACAATCCAAGAATTTCAATGCCTTTAGTCGTTCACCTGATGAGAAATTACGTCAGTGTTGTTGTCGATTGTTGGTCATTAATGTTAAATGCTTGCTTAGATTTATCGTCAATTGCTTGATTGTACCGAGGCCATTTGTGTTTGATGTTAAACAAAGATCGATTGTATGAGATAATCATTATCTAATATCTTCGAGTAGAAAATAATTTTTAAAATGGAATCCACACAGCATGACGTTTAAATATTTCCAGATAACTAGAAATATATTTGTAAAAATTAATGTCCTCAAATGAATAATATTCCGTTTCATTTAGTCACTCTGTAATTTACTTTCTCCAGATATAAGAAAGAAAAAAAAATTCAAATTGATTGCAATTTACAATAAAAAAATCTTGATTATTTTTTCTTCTTGTTTCACTACGGTTTCTTGCTGAGTTAGAGTTACAATTTAGCGAACGACCGTATCAAATGAAAAAATAGTATGGGTATCGGAAAGAAAAGTTAAAGATATATCCAACTGCTAGCGTTGTGTTTCGAAGACAATAGTTTTCGAAGTTCGTCGATATTGGGAAAGCAAAACCTTAATCGCGCACCGATGACTCAGTCCCGTGTGCATATACAACAATGACGCAAACGTATGACCTAAAAATCCATCGTAAACTAGATGCTCGTTCACTTGGGAAATCTATTCGTCTTTATGCAACGTTGCATTTATTCAAAATGTAAAATGATAGCGCTCAGAATATTTTTATACATACAAAACATGATAAAAATGTAGATGCGTTGTGGATAACAATACTTGGAAAGGCAGAATGCATGAAAGAGATAGACGTGGTTCTGATTGATAGAGCTGTTAACCATTTCTATCAGAATATAGTTTCATCTATCGTTGAGATTCATTTGAGAGTAGACACCCGTGGCATATTATAGAAGCGGTACTGCTGTCAAGGGATTGACCCCGAGGATACGAGGTCGAACGAGCACGAGACAATGCACCTTGGCCTGGCGAGCATCGATTTCCTCTTTGCATTTACCTTTCTGGGTGAATGTTAATCGACCTGCCATTATCGTGCCTTTGAATGCTTTCATGAATGACTGATCATATTCATTCAATTATAAAAAAAAATCAATGTTTTCAAGCATTCGTAAAATCGGAAGTAATTGAGTCATTTGTTGATGCATTTATTGATGTATATTCAAAGCAATGTATATGTTTTACTATTCATATATTTCAATTTAGATGAAATCAATTCAATTGTGAATACCCATTGATTGTATTACTTATTTGTGGTGCCGAGCTATTGTAAAAAGTGACTGCATAAATATTCATAGCAATAAATTATTGGTTCATTCGTCAGTCAATTGGAAAATCACTGCAACTAAATTGTGTGTGATGTTGAACAGCAAGTGCTGAAGGAGAATTGCATCGTGATATCACACATTCTTACATTGATTTATGACATTGTACGAACGAGCGGTATACGTTTATTTACTTGACACTCTGGTCATGGCACGCGATGCGCAGCGGCGGTGGTACACAATTTCTTGCAATTATATTTGCGCCTACCATCTCTCGTTTTATTGTTCAGTTTAAATTGTGCCATTAGCGTGATATGCCACTACTGAGAAATATTTTTTTATGCTCACAAACTAATTGTAGAAAGATGCAATAAAAAACTCGACTGAGTATATCTATAAAATTTTCATGATTTTATTGTCGACATTCATTGTGGGAATTCTAAATTGTTATTCTTAATATTAACATTACAAAATATTTACAAATTTCAATATCAAAACGTTGAAATATAATCATGTAATAAAATCATTTCCTTATATTCGCTAATACTCAAATAAAATGTAAAGAATGGGCGGAATATGAAGTTGGATAAATTGTTTGAAACCTTTGCGTGCTCGACATCGACCCACGACTCGACCCAGGATCTTCGTGTGACCCCAATGCAACTATGTGTATATATTACACTGGTGATTTAGTCATGTACAAACTCATAGTTGCTTATCTCTGGTTGTACGAACGTTATACGAATGTCGTTAAGTCTGTTGGGGTGAATGAAATAGCGTCGTAGAGAGGTCGATTGGTAAGTAAGATCGCATTTCTGTGATATCACACCCAAGTGAAAAATATATCTTTCTCTTTCTCGATGAACCGGACAATCTATTTGAATAAAAGCGCATAAAGACTTTGTGAAGGAGCACGCGACAATTGCTTTATAAACACTTCTTACAACTGGTTTGTACGAATTGAGGATTATATCTTGGAATTGTTGGCAGAAAGTGTATAATCGAATAGTTATAAAACGCTATTACTTCCGTGAAGGTCAACTGCTTTAACATTTTGAATGTATAAACCATCTTCCTATTCACAATGGTCGTACAAAATGGCTTTATGTGCTTATTAACATGCCCTGCGTAGACATTTTTTGTAGAGAATAGAATCATCAAGATGAAGATTTTTTTTTATGGAATAAAAAAATCAATCTTCGATGTTGTTGAGAGATTGTAAGGAAAACTTATATAGAATTATTGGTTATAGCTGTAGAATGACGACTTTATAATCTCCAATTGATAGAGTCGGATGGATGAAGTTAGTGTCTGCGTCAGCAGAGAAAAGTCGCTGCGATCGATTCAAAAACTTTCGTCCAAGTGAGACTTGGTGACTAATCCAAGAGTGCGTCAGCGTATAACACACGAACTGTATAGTAGACGCATACTTGGCTTCTCTTGACTTCCTCACGATTGTAGTCAGTCTTCACGGAATCTTATGTGCTTGACAACCTGTTCTGTTAATGAATGCGTCAAAATCATGTGGAAGATCATGTATGCTTATTTATTTTTCATCACGTTTTATGTAGTAAAATTCTTGGAGAATTTAAATTTTCATGGGTGAATGACTTTTCGAAAACATTTTACAACTGCTGAATGTGTTTTATTGTTTTAATATATAAAAACGAAATAAAATAAAAATAATGATAGTGTAAATTTTATTATATATAATTTGGCTGGCATTAATGTTTACAAAGACTCATAAGAATTTTTCTCAATCACTGTAAATTTTCATCATCGATCGTTCATCTTCAACTTTAAAAAAGTCTTAAAAAATCCTTGACATTTGTGAGTACCATAGAGCGAGATCCTCTTCAAATTCGTCTTTTCCTCTTTGAATTTAATTTCATTCAACTCACTACCAATTTAATCGGATGCCTCATTACTTTCCTCTTTCACCATTTGATCCGAATTCGATTTAATCGTTTTGTATAAGGGGTCTCAACAGTTTCTATCTATTAATACCGGCACTTATACTTATAGCTACGCAAACCGATTCAATTGCTCATGATTTAATTCCCCGGAGTTTTCATCATAAATTCCATTTCCATTCTTCTACAGTAGCCTGGAAAATCGGTGCGGGAAATTTAATTATTGGATTCACTATCACGAAAGTCCTTCATTTAACACTCACTAAACTATTTGTACATAAATCCATGCTCAAGAATCAGCATAGATAAATTACCATGGTTAAATTCATTCAGATTTTTCAACAGAATACATTTACCAAAAAGTTATCATGCATATAGCGGATAGATGTATAATTTTATAGTTTGTACCTACCTGCTGTTATTGAAGTAAGTGTTTAAAAGTGCACGTAAATGCATTTCTCGTCGTCACAAATGTTCGGTATGCTCATCGTTGCATGACTGCAATTATTCGCTCGGGCGAATTGACTATATACTACTCACACTCTGGTAGAATCATTAATGTGGAGTTGACGACAAGCTACCAGTGTCGACTCTAATAATTATTATCGTTTCAATGAATACTCGGTCTTATTCGATAAATTAATAACAGCAAACACAAGGTGTACAGTAAAATATAAGAGCCATTAAAAATACTCTGAAATACGTTGTAAAGTCTCTTGTAATATTAATATTACCTTCATTATTATCATAATTATAAATCGTATAATTAATATTTCATAGTAAAGGTACAGTAGAAATTCTTGTATCTTTTTCATGTTATACTTCGTACATCATACATTCGTTTCATTTTTCAAAGCCAACAGTTTAATTAAACCAAAACGTTTCGTATTACAGAGGAAGTAAGAGTTGCAACAGAACGTGAAGAAGTAGACGTGCGGAACTGAAACTAGAAGAATGGAGCGATACGAAGACGAGGGTGGTGAGGATAGTGACAACGAGACGGATCCCGAGCAACTTCTCAACGAGTGGCTGGGCGAGCTTGACAGTCTCACAGTGGTAAGTCTTTCTCTTATTTCTATAGTTCTACAAACTTAAATCCTTTGGGAACAAACTCACATTGGTAGAGTCAAATATACTAGAGATGAAACTTTTCCAACGATATATTATTATATGTATCTACTATGTATCCAATCACTTCAATTATCCAACACTCGCTCTTATGTAACCAGGAATAACTTACTTAGCTGCGTTTTGTTATAAAATAGATAGATTCTGTTCAGTTGAATTCTGTACACAATACAAAAGTCTTTTACGCTTCCTCAATTGGTGTCAATTGGCCTGTGTGGTACAAATAATATTCACTACGTGCTTTCAGCTGTCTGTCACGCGGTCCGATACAATTGACATAACTATATTGTCGGGCGGAATACGCACGATGGGTGAACAAATGTTTGATCGTTTAAGCGTAAAGGATGCGTTGTATTACGTTGCATGGAATATCGATACACGTAAACAATTACGAATGCAATTATTCGAAATTTCCTGTGCACACATTGTAGATGTATAGATAGAAATTGGAAATGGGCATGAATTTTCAGAGCCGATCCCGGATAGAAGTTCATATAGATATATTTATGGGATATATAAACGAATGTATATATGGGCAGGTGTACATACACGATTTTGTCGTGCTTCGTGCATCGGTGTATATAGTTTAGTCTGTCGTGAATAATTCGTAAATTTGCGTCTAGTGATAGTCACGAGATTATCAAAACCATTTTACCCTGATTGACGTGTGTGGTTAGAGGAGTAATAAGCATTATTAAATTTCATTTCGGAATTAAACTGATATTCTTTTATATTTTATTGGTTTGTTCGTAAAATTTATGAAGATATAAATGAAATTTTACTGTAGTTAATTATAAAATCACTTTCAGACCAATTTTATTTAATTCTTAGAAGCACAAGTGTCATGGGGATATATCATTGCCAATAAAATCACTTGGAAGAGTGTAATTATTATATATGAAGGTACCAGTTGATTCAATTTCAGAGGACCATAAGGTCGTTCGCCAAATCTGATAGAGATTTGGCGCATATAAGCAGGGTAAAGGAGCCCTTGGACTTGCACTTGGTTTGATGGAGGTCGGTCAAGGCGGTTGCAGATCGATAACCTGGCAACGTGAAACGGATAACGCTGGTCGCTGACCTCACTTCGTCTTTCTCCTTGCCTTTCATCTATCCCTCTTCTTCCTCGCGCGGCACTTCCGCTATCGTGCTCGTTGCGCGATTCATTTTACGATCGAAACTTGGAGCTATACGTGCAAACACAACGCTCTCAACACATTTGTTATAGATTCTACTATTATGTGCTCGTGCTCTATTGTTTCCTGTTATGTGTTGTACGCTTTTTTTCATTTAATACTCTTCTAAATTTATTTATCTTACGTCTGTTGCACGTCGTATCTCTTGAGTATATAAATTTTAAGTTTAATATTGTAAAAAACGAGCGTATGGATCATCAGGGATTATTTTATCAAGGTGTTTGCCAAGTTGTGTAACAGTTGTTCGGCAAGTGCAAACGTGAAAGTTTTCGTTTCTGCATTGGTCTTACTCTCCATCATGAAGATTCAGCATGTAGCGTGATTCAGGTAGAAAAAAAAATTATTGAACGTAAAAAAAGTGTTTGCAGATGTGCGTGATAGATTATTATTTATATTCCTGTTATTTCTTACTCGTCATTTTATTATTATTTTCGTTCAGGATCGGACACTATCGTATATCCTAACTTCTTTCCAGAGTATTTATTTTAACGTATCTCTCATCTTATCACTATTGATATTACGATTTGAATTCTCGAGCTGATCGATAAATCGAATTAAATTTCTTCAAACTGAGCAGCAGCTATTTCTTCACTTAAAAAATCTTGACATACGTTTTCTCTTGATATCACGATTATTTTTTCTATTATGATGTCAGACTTGTCTGCGTATTTTACATTAACATCGGACATTTATAAATATCGATAATAACATTCATGACGCCATCTACCAGCTATTTTTATACTGTATCACATTCATTCATTTCACTTAATGTTCCCCTCAGGATTGCATGGCAAGATTCGAACTTGCGTTCGTCGAGAATCGACTTTACAGCGTATGTACGAGTGCACTACCCACTGAGCTACCAATCGCCTTACACTGTATTATATTATCTACGTGATACTTTCACTTTTGATACAAAGTCTGACTACAGACTGGAGTTTCTACTAATATCGACGGCATAGCTATCTACATTATCGACAGTTGGAATAAAATTTCGCACAAAATTAAGTAATTCTGTATTACCAACACACGGTAATATTGCAAACTGCAAAATTTCCGTTGAACATAATATGAAAAAATTATGATTTTTATATCACGAATAAAACTATTCAATTTTATCGGATTATCTTGCAATCACACGAAAATAATAACCGCGTATTAATTCAATATAATCATCAAGTAAAAATAGAATATACATTAGTCTTTATATAAATTTTTTATTTAGTATTTTTATTGTAGATGAAATGTGATACTTGGACAATCTAATTCAAGATCAATCACGTTAGCTGTACATTAAATATAATAAAAAGCTAGTTTTTTATAATCATATAGCGAAATGTGACAGCACTCGACAGATGATGAAGGTTCTGCCGCATTTGTTCGCGAGAATTCTCGACGTGTGATCTGTATGCGGGTTCCGTATTTCCTCTTCGCATCTGTATTCTCATGAGGCACATTTCTCTGCATTGCAATTGTGGATTTAGAGCTCTACATCTATATTCCTTCAGAACAACAAGCAACTTTTGTGCGGTAGTACAAGAAAAAAAATATAAAATATGCCAATAGACATTATCTAGTTATAAGGAGAATGTATTTTTCAATACACAACACGTTATTAATATCCAATTCGCGTCTCCAATATTCAATAGAACTAATTTTGTGACTCGGAGTATATTATCATCTTATTATACACATGAATAATCTTACGTGTTGCTTGTTTGCGCGCGTGCTGTCATTTTTTAACCATCGGGACTATCCCATTCGTCCCTGAGATCATATGAAAAGAAACCTTAGTATCTCTGGTATAAAAGGTGCATTCAGTTGAGTAGAAGGAACGGGAAAGGTAGAATGGATGAAGAGTAAAAAAGAAAAAAAAAGTTCAACAAGGTTTTTGTGCACGTGCCCCGAAAAAGGGACAGCTGCACACACTTTTGGGCGTCTTCCATTTCCCCGTTGCGTCTACTCCACTTCACCCTATATAATATAAGTAATGTGATATCTGCTTCCGTGTGTATTCATTTCTAAAAGCTATTTGCTCATCTCATAAGTATTGTTTGAATACTCGTGAACTTATTAATTCGAATGTAATAATATTCATTCTCATTTCTTTCTTTCTTATCCTTGACGAAAGCATTCATGTCAGTGTAATCGCAAAATTCTTGCTCATTTCATTGTAACAGTAGTAAAACTATTAAACACTTCAAATGTGATATCATTCTGAGAAACGACGAACATAAAAATTAATCTAATCATTTCGCTCTTGACTAAGTGGCAATTGCTAGGGGAAAAATCGTAGCGTTGTTGATTCACCGATATAATTATCCAATGCTGACAGAATTCATTCCACAAATAGGGGCGACGTTAATCCTACAACGCATTCATGAGATACTATATAATAGATTTCACAATCAATATCATTTTTCACTTGGTGTGCTGATATTCTTTTGAGATGGTACACGTATACATGGTACGAAATGATACAATGAAAGAGAAAAAAAAAAGGGGCGTTAGAATACTTATCTTCAAGGATCGACCACGCGTCCTGTCTACCATCTGTTGCGCTCATCGATTAATGAGTGTTTGGATCCTACGGACAAATAAAAACAAAAATAAAGAAAGGTATATATTCTTGAAGGGGAGAAAATTTTTAAGAAGAGTATCAATAAATTCACTCACAAAATTAGATAATAACCGATATTAAAAATGTTCCTAAGAAATATAATTTATTTCTTTTCACAAAAGTGTCTCTGTTAAAAATTATTAGATTAAATGTGCAGATAAAATAGCAATAAATTTATAATTTCTAACTATAATTTCGACGATATATCATCTGTAAATTATTTTATAGTGTGATATAAATATTAGCTTTATCATAAATAAAAAATATCATGAAATTTACAAGTAAAAAATTTCTGTTAATTCAAATATTATACATGTTATCTTTTTTTCTGCCTGAATTTATTTACCCATTTATATTTGAATATATAGAAAAAGTGTGGATGTAAATGTGCATCAGGCGGTGAAATGGGAGTGAGTAGAGAAAAAGCATAAAGACCAAGGGCCAAAAGTGGCAGCTGCCCCTCGCGCAGTGGCTACGATCAGCACGTGTTCCTTTGAGGCAGGTGGTTGGCGTTGTTAAGCAATCGCCTCCCCCTCACACGCCGAGATTTGTACAGCACTCGAAGTAAACGGAGACAGGAAAGACGAAGCTTAAGAGAGAAAAGGGAAAAATAAAAATAAGAAAAGAAACGTCTGATGTGTATGTATAGTATATAAATAAATGAAACGAGAATATATCTGATGTAGTGAACGTAAAGTGAAGCAAGGGAGGTAAAACCAGAGAGAAGTGGACGCATGGCAGTGAAAATAAAAATATGTATAAGTGAGAAGAGACGATGTGGACGAGGGAATGTTGAAGAAAGATGAGATGAATTACGATGAGCAGGTGATGGCTGAATTCATCGTGACCGGTTTACACAGAGTAGGGGGATATACTATATAGTTTTACTGTCAGTTAATAATCCGTAATAAGGAGCTGGAGAAACGCTGAATCTTTCGATAAATCTTGTGTATGGAATACGAAATTACGATATATTTTTGATATATATTTTATCAAAGTACTGAGCGTGACACACGTGTTGGAGCAGGTGTACTAAGATTTAATCGAATACATGTTTTGCGTTATATTTTATTTTTCTTTTTTCATTATTTATGTGTCATTCGATTTATTCGAAGATGAATATTTTTATACATTCTGCGTAATTGTAATACATGTGCGAATGTAAATACTTTACATATGCGGGCAAAATTATGGTATAAATATAATAAGTGTCAAATTTAATTGGCAGGTGTCTTTGTCACGTAACAATTAACATTTGATGGTCATGTAATTAAATTTTATTTCATCTTTGATATTTTTCGGTTGATGTAAGGTATTTTTTTGATAGTATCAGGTGTCGTTGTATTCAGCATTACAATATTTTTGTAAAGAAGACGCAGTCATTAGTGCGGTCTTTTGGAATGTCGACATAAGTGTAAAACTTGTCTTGTCATGCGACAAGTTCCATCAGAGAATATTCAACCTTTTCGAAATACACATATTATACATACATGTGGTATTGACAAAAAAGACATGACGTTGAAGCGCACGTCTAGGCTTGAAAGCACACACAATCGTGTGCGATAACGAGAAATACTTCAACTCGTCAGACACGATCAGCCCGCTTTAGGACACTTAAGAAAAATAGACTGAATAAAAGAAAAAAAAAATAAGTCGGGTTATTTTTTTTTCTTTTTCTTCCTCTCTTCATTTTTTCTTTTCTTTGCTTATGGTAAATCAGATCTGTGAAACATATATACGCCTTTGAATATAATGGTTGAGATGCAGCAGCAACAGTTGGCGATGAGAAAACATCTGTCGTTTATCCGCGCATGCGTATCCCGCAGGTAAAACCTGCATTACAGGGATTCTCAAATTTATATAAAAGCTACACTTGCGTTATTTTTTTTCTTTTATAAATTTTTATATCCTCCACAATTTTATTCACATCACATATGAAATACCGTAGAATTATTTTCATTCGTTGTTATGTTAGTCCGTGTAAACTTTTGTAAAAACTTGTGCAAACTTTTCAAGAGAAATAACGTATCGTTTATTTCTCTATAAACTTATTCAACTCTATTCGATATGAAAACACTAGATGAATGGTTATATAAAACTAATGGCACGTGAGTAACACATTGAATAGTCTGCCACGTGCCTGGTACGAGTGATGAGACATATTTTACGAGCTTCTAACGATGTCGTTATCTCACTGCAAGAACCTTTTTTCACCCTCATCTTGTTCTGGAAATATCCGTATACTATAAATTATAATTAAGTGCTATCAAAACAGTATTATTACACATAAGCTTAGTGTAATGAAAGTGTGTGGGGTTATTATAGTGTTCTGTGTATCGATTAATTTTACATATAGCGTGACAAAAGTTTGGTGTGGGTAATTTTATCTCGACAGTATATTCAAATGCATAACATGAGTCCAGTTGGTATGAAATAATATATGCGACTTATCAATTGTACGGGGTGCACCGATTGCGATCCCTTGTTACATATTCATTTTTGATGCAAATTTGTATTGGTTACCTGAACCTTGTATTAGTCATTGACTTTGAGGTAGTCAACCAACTGTCGCACACGTATCTTTTGTATTTTATATTATTCCCATTTTTTTTTTTTTTTTTTTCATTCAAATTGCACAATACGAACCGCAAATTTTTGTATTTTAACTTTAGAAAAGAATAAATTATACACAATATTTCATTACGGATTCTTTGTTGAAGTATTAGTTACTTTGTTGTTTGATACTTTTTAGTAATTTATACAAGAATGAATGAACAACGATACGCATAATTATATTCTCTATTTTATATATTTTTTATTTTCGTTTTGAGAATATTTCATTCAACATTCGGCAGGGTTTTGACGTGTTATTATCACAGCTCCAAATACATAATAATAAGACCGACCAGGTGTAAAAGTATTCCGAATAAAGTCTATTAAAAAAACATTCAATGCCAGCAAATTGCTGCAGCGATTAATAAAATTAATTTACCAACACACAACTTCATGAGTATTATTTTAATTAAAGTAATTTGCATTGTAGTACGACGAGAAATGATGTATGCAATGAAGCTGTTTATTTTTTTTTGTCGCTACGATAAGCTCATAAATTAAAAATAATTCTACGCGTAAATAAAGGAGAAAAAAAAAACTTACCAAGGACCACATCAGTTTCCATACAATATTAATTGGAGAGAGGTATAATAAGGCGAAGGACATCTACACTAAGGAGCAAATTACAAGCATACATGTCCCTGAGAAGCAAAAATAAATTGTATACTGCATTATACCTTCATTGATTGCGCTGAAAAGTTTCGCTATTGTCATCCACAACAAAATAATATTTTTTCTCGCAATTTGAATTACATTGTTTAATTAAACAATCACAAATCAACTCTCAGAATTCAATATTCCCGCTATTTACATCAATTTTACAACCACATAAACATTCTATTATCATTAATAAATATAACTATTTTATTAGCATATATAAAACAGGATTTTATTCGCTGCGGTAAATATTATATTACACTATAGAATATAAAAAAATTGTCTATCTCAGATATTTCAATACAAATGTATATTTATTATCTATCAAAGCTTCGAAGAAAAATATTGTAGACAATATAAAAATGATAATAATAACTATTTATTCGTAATGTATCTAAAATTACTTTGAAGATGAAATTTTATTTTCGTTCGATAAATTTATATTTATATACCAGGTGATACAAATAGCAGGTAATGCAATTTTGAGAGACACTGCTGTGTATATCTGTGCCGAGCGCCACGCGACCTGATCGTCCACATGATGAAGCCAACTTGCCGGGTGTTTGTTGAAATCAACGTGGTGGGGCTCCTTCGACCGCTACAACCGATGGCTTTATGCGCCTTCAGTTCACTCTCAGCATTCACTGAGTCGAGTCTGAGATTTTATTTTAATTATACCATCAATTGATCTATTCAACAACGTGATCATCTTGAAGTAGTAAAGTAACATCAGGTGAACAACAAAACGTGACGCAATCTTACTTAATACAGAGTAGAGTGGAAGATAAAATCC